>QPKB01000004.1:29330260-29576071 GCA_003546025.1 Camphora micrantha | reverse complement strand
GGTATACAGTCAATCTAACGGTCCAACAAAAATTCGGATATGACCGAAAGTTGGTAGATATGTGCACTTCAAAGGGGTTGTGTATTTGGTCCATTTGGATGAACCAAGGGTGAGCTCCACAAGCGTAAACTTATGGAATTTCCTCCTAAGCTTTAGGTTAGGAAAGCCTTGCCCAATATCCTATTTATATATATCAAAATGTTGTCCCAAAATATGTTAGGCAGGCAACATGAATTTCCATTCTCCAAGCTGCTCTCTCAATCAAAGCCTTGTCCCAAATTTTGTTGAGTACGCTACATGAATCTCCTTTCTAAAAGCCGTTCTATTCTAGGAAAAAAATTCTTCTGTAAGTTGCACATCACGAGCTCTGTCTATACTATTTTCATTAATAGCCTCCTAAACTTACACCTTTTCTCTGAGGGCTCGTGGAACCTGGGTAAAAAAGGTTTTTCTCATAACGTCGTTGTTGGCCTACATTGGACATGTCTAAACTATCTTACATGGGTACCTCTTAATTTATGACCTATAGATCTTTTCCCTAAATGTAATGCTCCTCAATGCACTCGTTTCTAATACTTCCTTTTTTTGTTTAACCATACATCCATAAGATTATTCTTATCTCCTCTGCACTCTGTAAGTATTTTTTATGTTGGCTAATTCATGAATTGGACGAAACTCTAGATCCATTGAGTTGTATTTTTCTAATTTATTTAGAATGGAATGTGGTTGAATGTGGTTGTGTCGCTGGAAGAGCTAAACCAAAGAAAAGAGAAGATCGGGCGAAACAAGGCAAAATACCATGTCTGATCGATCGGAGGGCTGACATCCGCCATTTATTTCCCTGTTCAATCGATCTGAGCCTGTGCCTGATCGATCGAAAGATCGATCGGATGGCCGCAGGAGTTTCGAGGAAGTCTCCTAAACTCATACGAATTTGTTTCCTTTTGAGACTTTGTTTTCCAATTTGAGTCTCATTTGTGTTCTAAGTCTAAGGCACGAATTTGGAGCTATAAATAGGGTATTGCTCTCAACCCTAAAAGTGATCACCTCTTTTATTAATCTGAGTAAGTGATATCTTAGAGAGAAAATTATTATCTAGAGCCATTAAAAGATTGTTCTGAGAGGTTGTTCTAAAAGGTTATGATTGCTTCTTCTCTCTTGTAGAGCAAAACTTTTACACTCATTTTTAGCATTTATTTCTCTCTTAGGAGCTAACATTATTGTTATAAGCCTTAACTATTCTAGTATCTATCATGCAATACTTTTCTTTAATTTTATTGGCATGCATTAATCACAAAGCACTGCGGAGCTAAACAACATTTAAACTATCTTGATCTTCCTATATTTAACATATTCCTCAATTTCTCCATCCCTATTAATTAGGGAAGTAAGGCACTAGAATGAGTAAGGCACTAGAATGAGCCCATTTATGGAAACTCTTGTTCTTCAGTTCTGATAAGACTTTTCAGCTCATTACACATCCCCAGTGAAGTTACAGTTCATACATTAGTTTTCAGTACAACATAATTTAAAGCTCTTGGATCCTAAAAACTATCACATGTCTCAAGTTTTGTACTAACTCCATTTCGGAGACAATTATAAGGGTTTTTATGGGGATCATATGGGTTAGTTACGGTTTTCAATGCTGGGAGAATTGGGATTGTGAGGGACATTGGAGGTTGACATAGTACTTGATCAATAAATACAAGGGCGTAATTGCTATAAAATGAAGAACAAGGAACAATGTGCACGGTTTATGATAGTTTTGGTTATTTTAAAGGACTAAAGGGGATGTGTAGATCATGGAACAAAATATTGGTTGCTAAATACGACTGCCACGCTATATTAAAAATATCTCTGCAACAGCATAAAGTCTACTTGAGCCAATCAATTTTTATTTAGAATATTATTCTCCCTATTTTTACTTTACACTAGTCTTTCCTAAAATCATCGTTACACTTCTATGATTCAAAATCACCAGAAAAATACAAAATTGGCTACCACACATGATTTGAATTTTCTTACCACGTAAAAAACTCACATAGCCACGTTGCTATGTATCACTAGGTATGTAGCATTGTATAAACTAGCTATTATACTCGCCATAGCCGCTATTTTCATCCTTGTTGCAGAAATCGATTTGACAAAAATTCACATTTTCAAATAATTTATGAATAGAGCAAAACATTTTGGTAATTTTTTAAAGCAAGATGTCAAGCTTGAATTGAGATTATTTTATGAGGAAACTCAAGGTTGTAGAATTATGGGTTGCAGCTAAGTTGGGCTGCCATTTTAGTGCTACGGTGGGATTAAGTACAGTGAAGGTGCTGCCCCGCGAGGGTTACAAATATTAAAGAAAGTTTAGGGTAGATTTCTTTGGTTATTTGTTTACATAGAATGAATTCCAAGGAATTCATGTTTGATTGAGTTCCCACATAGGATCATTAAGACGAGGCCAAGGTGAAGGTCATAAGTGGAGATGTGGATAAAACTTGGCTATTTTAGGATTTGATTTACCATGGTGATGGTTGAGTATTAATTTTCCACATCTCATTAATTTAGTTTTCCAATTAAAAGTGATGTCATTTGGAGGATATCGGTCAGAACGGTTACCTTATATGACCCTAGTAAATCAAATTTTAGAAAAGCGAATGTCTCATCTACATCGCTACCTTATTTCTATAACCATCTTTAACCTTTAAGTGATATCATTCAAACTTCACGTCTTTATTTATTCTTCGGTGAAGCTCATTTGTCATGAATTCCTATGTATTCAAATATAGATAATAATATAAAAGATTTCAAAAGCGTCCAGCAATATTTCTATTAAGAAGATAGAGAGCAAATATATATATCTTACCAACCTTGCCATGGGTCGGTGAGGGGTGAGAGTTGAAGCAGGAAGTGTATTCTATGTTTTCCAATGCAATTGTTTTAGGGCACGTTTGTGTACACACCCTTTCCGCGGAAAGGGGAAACTGCCACGTAAGCAAATTCCATAGAAATAAAAACCTCGGAAAAGGATTTCCATAGAATTTAGAAATTCATGTTTGGTGCAAAAAGAGTTTCCTCGTTGAATTGTGCTAATGTTGTTTGGTGCGGCCTTGGATTCCTTATAGAAAATTAAAATTTCTTATTTGGTGATATACTTATTTGGTGCTAATGTATATTATTTATTCAATATTAAATAATAATTTATATAAAGAAATAAAAAAAATGAAAGATTTGTAGGGTTTTTGGGTTGAAATGGACAAAAGTGAGGAAAAGTAATTGAAGTTTTCCGAGGAAATCCATTTCCCATACCCCCCCCATAGGAAATCCATTTCCACAATTATCAAGGAAAATGCTGACTGGGCAGGAAAGCATTTCCGCGGAATTGTTCCGCACCAAACGCTGGACAAATGGGTTTTCCGCGGAAAAGCGTTACACAAACATGCCCTTATCATTTACCAATTATATACACACACACATAAGCAATAGGGAGGTGGTTCTGAAGGGTGCAACGCCAGCACTCCCAACCCCAGCGTCTCCACGTCAACACTCCAAAAATTACTACCTAAGGATACTCTTTATCTCTATTCATGTGCAACTCTTGATTTTCATCTACAATTCTTATATATGTTCTCCTCATTTATCTCTTTAAGTTTCTCAAACCATATATCTTCATCGCATCTTAAAAATCTTCGATATCCTTAAAAATCCTAACTCTTCCTAATTCCAAAGATATTGGCTTCTAAAAATTAGGACTGTGCAAATCAAAACCCAAACCATTAACAATAAATGGCCTCCAATTATATAGTACCAAAAGAAATTTCGCACAAAGTTGTTGGGCCATTATAATAATCTCATGTAAACACCCATCCCTCAGAATTCGAATTCCCAACAATCCTTAGATTTGAAGAAAGATCTAAGGAAGAAAGAAATAGTATTAGAAAAAACGAAACCATACCATAGAAATAAACCCACAGAACAGATGGTGATCCTAAACTAGGATAGATTAGTACATCCCTAACTTTAAATATATTTTCATTTTTTTTCCCACATCAAAGGCCTTCATTGCTGGTAATTATTAAAATTCAAGCTATCTACTGTATAAACTAATAGTTCAATTTCCCATCATCAGATTTTTTTTATTTCATTCATGGAGGACAGGATTTATGAAAATCCGGCGGAAATCTAGTAAAAAGTATGAAGAGATCTCTGGATTTATCTTCCGGAAGAAAACGGAGTAGCTACTAGTACAATATCCTCTGCCTACACGTGGCCACTCATCCCACTCTAGTACGTGAACGTACATGATATGACATGCAATTCAGCAGTCAAAAACAGCTTTTTTATCTTTTCGTGCAACACTAGCAACTTTAACACTTCCCATCAATCATCACCCATCATATATGAGAGAGAAAAAACACAAAAGGAGCCAAAGACATCCTCTCTCTCTCTCTCTCTCTCTCTCTCTCTCTCCATCGTACCAACCAAACAAATTCCAAAAGGCTCTGTCGGCCAGTGGTTAGTCGCTTGCTGTTTGCACAGACCTATCCCCAAACCCCTTTTTTTTTTTTTTTTTGTTTTCTTCTTCCACAGACTTCCCGCTCTACCCTTTTGTATGTCCTTTGCCCTCTCCTCAACAGGGTAAAAACACCCCATAAAAGAGTAATCTCCTTGTAGTCCTTACTGTATTGTAATTTTGGTAAGTAAAATCTCACGTGTCTGTAACAGTGTTGAGATATGTGACCCAACTGTCGCATGTCGCACTCTCTGGGTTTTAACCTAGGGTTTCCAACTTATGGTTGTGAAATGACTGCCTAGATGATGCCATCTCCACAGTTTGAATCAGTGGCTATGTATTAATTCATTGTTCCAGACACCAAAAAGTCTACAGAGCCCGGGATTTTTGTCCCGGGCTCTGTAGCACGGCTCGACAGACACATGGACCATGTGGGCCACTAAACGGATAGGTTCCGGATCTAATGTGCTACTTGATTTTTTTATGTTTAAGTCCCCTAGTGGCTAGTGCTAAAGATTAGGAGAGGTTGGGATGAGGCCATTGTTCTCTGGATCAGGTTGGGATGTGCCTAACAACTTTGTTGTTGTTGTTGTTGTTATTTTTATTAGGTAATTTTATATGTAATTTTATTTTAATTTTTATAAACATAGTAAATTCTTAGAGATTTAACCTATTAATTCTCCCTAAATCCTATTTTTTCAATTTCATGACTAAAAACTTAGTTTATTACTGTCACTAGAATTAAGGTCCACAAATTTTATTTTATTTTTCTGTCCTGAATTGAATGATATGGAGTTTAAAAACCCATGATATCATGGGACTCAGATTCAGATAAAAAAACTGTTTATGTTTTTTTATGTACGAGTTTTTCAACTTTTAACATTTGGATCCCGTGATATCTTGGGTTTTGAAACTCCCATGATATCATTGGATAACGGGAAGAAAAGTGAAAAAAAAAAAAAAAAAAAAAAAGTGTGCCAATGACATTATTAGATTTTTTAGTAATTAAATTGAGGATGCAAGCTTTAACGGGAGATGATATGTCAAATACCCAAAATTTTTTAATGGGTTGGGCTAGTGCCTAATAAGGTCTTAGCATGGTCTTGCTCGACCCATGTTTAATGCTAGAAAGGATAATGGTGATCGGAACCGTTCATGGGGTTGTTAGTTCCCAAGAAAAGGAAATGGAAGGAAACCTACCTCTCCCTCTAAATCGCCCCAAGTCACCTTTAACCATCTATCGGACGAACAATATAAATCGTGGAAACGTGTCCCCCAAGTCCATGGCACATTCATGGTGTCTTAGTGAGGTCTCACTTTCAGAGCACCACTACACCTGGCTCACTTTCACAGCACCACTACACCTGGCTCACACACAACTTAGAAACACACGCCTTGTTAAAACATTAATAGATGAATACAAGGCTATTAGCGTTAAAAATAAAATAAAATAAAAAACAGTAAAGAGCCTTAAAAGGTTTTTATCTAATGAACTAGTTGAAGTTTTGGATTTGGGCTGTTTGACACTTCTATTATGTGGTTTCAGGTACAGTCGCTGGTGAAATCTCTCATTGGGAGGCATACATGGCTAATAAAGCCAACAACAAAAAATGAGGAGTTCGTCTAATGAACTAGTTGTTGAAATTTTGGATTGCCGGCTGTTGAAACTTCTGTTGTGGTATTGGTTTCTGTCTCTCATGAAATTTCCCATTGGCATGTTCATAGTAACCCTTCTGATCTTGGGATGCTTCTACAACTGACAACTCCTACTGTGGTTTTTTTTTTTTTTTTTTTTCGTTCTTGTAGAAATCATCGAGTGATTAGTTGATAAACCTTTCTAATAAATAACATTCATTACTAAATCCATAATTACGTCCCAGCTAGTACTCTTAAACATACCCATTTCAGCTCAGAAAAGATGAATTTCATCCTTCAGATGCAATCAGTACCTGGACCCTTCATGTGGTTATGAGTAGGTACAGATTTCTCAAAAAAAAAAAAAAATGGTGAGGCATTCTTCGCCTGGCAATGAGGTCAAGCATAGAGTCACACGACTTGTAAAAAAACCAGACAGACCGAGAGAGAGAGAGAGAGAGAGAGAGAGAGAGAGAGAAATGGTGCAGTGCTAGCAACATTATAAAGAAGATTTGGAGATGATATAGCTACCCATCAAAAAGATGTATCTTTGGGAAATATTAATGAAGGGTATTTTTTTTTCTTTTTGGTAAGCAAAGTATCATTAGATCAAGAAAAATAAAGTAAAACAAAAGAGAGCTTACGGATAACCCTGCAGAAATTTATCAATGCAAACAACCAGCTCATTATAAAAAGGACCAAAACTTTCTATCATATGGGCAACTCCGCTCAAAGATCTAAGAATACAACTAAACCTCAAGTTAAAATCTCAAGTAACAAGAGCATAGTCATGGGGAGTACTACTTGCCTTTAATGGCCCATCGACAGCTCATAATCACAAAGCCATGCCATGTAATTTCCTGCATGATGCAAAGTAACCCTGTTTGTGATTTTCATTTGCACTAAAGTTTAAGGGCTTCAAATGGAATGAAGTAACACTGCTAACATTCACCTACCTATGTTTCATGGAAGAAAGCTTTATTACCGTTCAAAAGGAGTGAGAATGGTCTGCTGTTGGTACCCAATATATAAGCTCATAAAGCGTCCTATCTTCATGGATGGAGTGTCGTGCGTGAACGAATCACTAGTGCTTGAAGAATATTGCATCCAATCCAAGCAAGTGTAGGCATTTACAGCACTCGGCTAGAGAAGATGTGGACCATGACTTTTTGTCGTTTATTTGAGTTCTTGGGTGGATATGGTGCAGCTGTAAGATATTTCGTTTTTTGTGTAGACTTCTCTAATGCTTTTTGGTGGGATTTGAAATAAAAAAGCTTGGAGGTCTAATGATTTAATGCCTAACTCCACTACAGAGAGATTTTGGAGGATGTTTTTAGGTTTGGTGGCTAGGAAATTAATTCTGTATTCTTTACGGCTTGTGAACAGTTTTCCCTATGTGATCCTCCAAACCTGCCCATAATTCTGCCCTCTTGGATGAGCAACATAGGCGACTGTTAATCTCGGGGGCCTAAAATGAAAGGGTCCTAACCACATCACAATGATCTATTAATCCTACCCCACCTTAAACTATACGAAGCTACTCCTGTTCCCTGTTTGCCTAATTTCTCTTCAAACAAAAGTCAGTCTAAAGGAATGCCATTTTAGGGTAGGATACACATTCAATATGTTCAATATGAGCATAAGCATATTACGAGAGTCCCAAATGAAATCCAACTAGTTCAATCTATTATGAGAGTCCCAAATGAAATCCAACTAGTTCAATCAGTCACGAACAATACCAAACAAATCAAAATATTGGGCAACTCAAACTTAGTATGAATTGGCTAACTGATTGTTTCTCCTTACAATGATTTTCTTCAATAAAATGTTAATCTAGGGAAAGTCATGTCTTTTTATTTTTATTTTTCATATCAACCTCTAGTTTTCTCGTTGTCATTTTAATAAATTTGGGTGGGTTCTCTACTTCTCTCTTTCACCATATCCAAAGCATCTGGTCAAAGGAATATGCCACCCACTGCCTTTCAAATGGACCTCTCCATTTTCCTTGATAACAATATATATAATGAAGGTTCAGTGAACATACTAATGACATTTCAAAACTGTCCATTTTTCCTCGCAACATCTTCTAATTAAATGGTTAATATTGTCCAACAACAATGATTTTTAGATGATGACCCATGCATCACAGTCCTGGACCCGTATCTTTTATTTCTGAAATAGTTGATAAGGAATAAGAAGGGGGTGACCACCAGAGGTTCTCCTTACATTGTTGGGCTTGTTTCATCTCTTGAGAAGCCAACTGACAGGTGGACCCATAGCCCAAAACTTGCACGGATGGGGTAATTGAAAGTTCTGAGGGTTACGAGAATGGATACTAGTTCTAATTTTTTTTTTTTTTGCTAAGTTCCAAATTGAATTAATAGGGGAAGGAGGAAACTACAAAGAGAAAGCAAAACAAGAAACAAGAAGACCAAAAGAAAACAAAGCACATGTTTTCTCAGGTTAGGAGATGGCTGATTACATAGAGAAAAGAAACTTCAAGGGTGGGCTACTAAAGGAAGATGACATTTTACCAAGAGATAGGGGAGCCTCAGCCAAGAAAAAGATGATCGCAGTGTCAAGGGAAGGCTTCAGATTGTTGAAAATTGCCCGGTTTCTGACCTTCCATAAGCTAAAGATGGCCACTAGGAAGAGAGTTCCCAAGCCCTTTTTTGCTTTGTAACAACAGTTGGTTGAAAAGGAGCTCCATTTGGCAGCAACAAAGCAAGAAGGAGTAGAGGTGATATTGCCTTTAGCTTCTAATCAGGCCTAGATGTTCAAGGCAAAAGGGCAGAGGAAGAACATACAGTATGAAGTCTCTTGGTGGTTGCCACATAGTTAGCACAAAGACGCCAGCTGCACTCCGATTGGATACTAGTTTTAATTTAATCAATCAAAGCGTGGAAACCCTATCCAGAGAGAAAAATCACAAACTAAAAATCAAGAACTCACGAACAGTTACAAGATATACTCACAGCTCATTTCCCTCAGTTTGTACCTTGACTTAAGGACTGCAGTTGTTTTTGCACAAAATCTATTGACACAACATTCACTGTGCACCGTTCTCCTTACTTGATCTTCTCATACCTTACCAGTCAAGATGAACTATCTTCTACAAGAGAGTAGAAGCAACCATAACCTTCTACAGTAGTCTTTCAGAACAATCTCTCAATAGCTCTAGAGAATAATTATCTTTCTAAGATATCTCTTACTCAGTTTAATGAGAAAGGTGGTCACTTTTAGGGTTGAGAGCAATACCCTATTTATAACCCCAAATTCGTGACTTAGACTTAGAATATAAATGGGACTCAAAGTGGGAAACAAAGTCTTAAAAGGAAACAATTTTCACATCAGATTATGAGACTTTTTTCGAAATTCCTATGACATCCGATCAATCGCACAATGCATCTGATCGATTGGACCTGGAGATAACTAGAGCATGCCAGTCGGAGCCTCGGTGATTCGCCCAGTCTTGTCTTTTCTTCGGTTCAGCTCTTCCGGCGACACAACCACAGTCCATTCTAAATTAATTAGAAAATACAACTCAATGGACCCTAAGTTTTGTCTAACCCATGAATTAGCCAATATAAAAATACTTAAAATATCCCCATTTATCAATTTATGGACAAAACTTCCTAAGACAATACAAATGATCCACCCAAAAGAATAACTCAAAATACGTTGAACTTTCAGAAAAAAAAAATCCAGCACTAGATTCAGCACCTGTAGATCTTTGCTTGTTTTCTACCCTCTAACTTCATTATTCTCCCCCTTTTTGTCCATAATTGACCAAAAAATTATCTCAAGTAGCTTCTGTCAATCTGGATTCTGTAGCGCCCCCCCCCCCCCCCCCCCCCCCTAAATATTGACTCCCCTTCAACATGATCTTCGTATCAGCACTAGAGTGGGAGCTTGATCTTGCAGAACAGGGGTGATGAAGTTTTAGTACGCACACTTGCGTATTCAGACATTTCAGCAAAGTATGTTCCAATACAAAAGTTAAGTCTCCTTTCTTGACCCAAACAGCTTTGGTTCTCTTTTCAGCTCAGTCTTATGTATTTTCCATTGCATTTGATTTGGTAACTTTCACAGCTTATTGCAATGAGGTTGAATGTGTCATTTAATTCCACAATGATAATAAGTGGGTATACGTTCAGGACGTGACACATTCTTCTTCTTAGGATTAGTGACAACTGAATTTTTAACAAAATAGTTAGTATCTTTGGCTTTCGATGTAGATGCCCTGTCAGCATAGCCAATGACATGCATGTTTGTCTTTGCCTTTTGACTGCACAGGATGTCATCAAGTTTTTTAGACCTAGTATTCATCATGTTTAATGAAGCATTGGCAGTATCCAACCTAGAAATAACCATCTTGAGTCTTCCTTGCAAGTTGGTATTTTCAGCTTTCAAGGTCTTCATATCGTGATCATGTAAATCACACTTCTGTGCTTCAGCAGTCAATTTATCTATCAAACTGTTTTTTCCTGCCTCTAAGTGACTCACTTTTATAAGAGTTTTTGACAATTCAGCTTTTAATGAAGTATTATGCTCTTCAGATTCTTTCCATCTTGTAGCCACTTTTTCATTCATCTTTAACATCTTCATGGTCTTTGCAAATAATAACTGATATTCAGCTTTCCAATCAAGTTTTGTCTCTGACTCACTAACATTTCGATCAATCTCATCATCAGAAGAAACTGGTGGAGTAGCAAAACTGGAGTTGCCATGAATGCCACAAATTTTTCTTTAATAGCTTCAGGCTTCTCAGACTCAAACTTTTTATTATCTTCCTCAGAAGTATCGTCATCCCAAGTCAAATTGAAAGCCTTCCTTTTTCGTTTTTCGTTAGCACAGTTACTAGCAATGACATTCGTAACATTGAATCCCCTTAGAAGTATATTCTTTACATAATTTTTAGGGATTTTCAAATCACTTTTCTTCCCCTTCATAAACAACAGAAATTGCTTCAGAAACTAAACAATAACTTAGGAATCTATCTCATCAGAATCAAAATCACTAGCATTTTTCTTGAATGATTCTTTGCAGTCTTTCAAAGTAACACTTTTGAATTTTGATTTGGCACTAGTCCTTAGGTTTACTTTAAAAGTTTAAAAGTTGCCTACCAACTCCTCAGCTTTGAGAAGATTTAGATTTTTATTCTCCTCTATGACTACAACCTTTGCATCAAACCTTTCTGGAAGAGACTGCAAATCTTTTTCACAATTCTATTTTCAGGAATTGGCTCTCCCGAAGTAAAGGTATCATTCACAATTTCCTTTAGCGTCAAATTGAACTCGTCAAAGTTTCTTCATCTTCCATCTTGTTGATTTCGAACACTATATACAATTTCTGAAGTTTCGACTGTTCGATAGTTTCAGTCAATTCTTACACAGTCTGTAGAATATCTCAAGTTTCATTTGTAGTACTGTATGTAGAGATTCCACGAAATTCAGACACGCTAACTCCATTAAAAATAGTATTCAAAGCCTTAGAGTTGCAAGTGACTGCCAATTCTTCATCCTTTGTCCACTGTTCTTCAGATTTAAGATTGATTATCCCATCAGTAGTGACAGTGTGCAAGGAATATAGCCTTTCAAAATAGATTTTCAAACTTCCATATCTATGGCTTTTATAAAAGCAATCATTCTGGCTTTTCAATAAGCATAATTAGTACCATCTAGCAGAGGAGGCTTATTGATTGAAGTGCCTTTACGGTAATTATCCATTCTAACAAAATATGGATCAACACAATAAAATAGTGCCACCCCCTCCGATACCAATTGAAAGTTCCGGGGGTTACCAGAATGGATACTAGTTCTAATTTAACCAATCAACACACCACAAAAAGCCATGCATAATATTTAAAGTGGAAACCCTATTCAGGGAGAAAAATCACGAAACAGAAATCAAGAACTCACGAACAATTACAAGATATATTCATAGCTCATTTACTTCACTATATATCTCGACCTAAGAACTGTAGTTGTTCTTTCACAAAATTCCATTGACACGACATCCACCGTGCACCGTTCTCCTCGATCTCCCCGCACCTTGTCAACTAAGATGAACTATCTTCTACAAGAGAGTAGAAGTAACCATAACCTTCTAGAGTAGCCCTTCAAAACAATCTCTCAATGGCTCTAGAGAATAATTCTCTCTCTAAGATATCTCTTACTCAGATTAATGAGAGAGGTGGTGTCTAGGGTTGAGAGCAATACCCTATTTATAGCCCCAAATCTGTGCCTTGTAGTTAGAACACAAATAGGAATCAAACTTGGAAACAAAGTCTCAAAAGGAAAAAACTTCGCATCGGATTAGGAGACTTTCTTGAAATTCCCGCGCCATCCGATCGATCGTACAATGCATCTGATCCATCGGGCATGGAGATAACTGGCACATGTTAGCCCTCGGTAATTCGCCCGGTCTTATCTTTTCTTCAGTTCAACTCTTCCGGCGACACAACCACAGTTCATTCTAAATAAATTAAAAAATACAACTCAATGGACTTTGATTTTTGTCCAACCCATGAATTAGCCAATATAAAAATACATACAATAATCAAAGCCACTAAACTAGAAGACTTCCTATTTTGTGAAAAACAGAGAATTGATTGAACTAGGTTGAGCACTCGCCATCCCCAAGTAGGCCCCATATGAGAAAATATTTCATGGCATCACTCTATCCTAGTTTTCTAGCTACTTTGTTTCATACGTTTTCCAGCTAGTTTTCTAGTCTTCCCTCTTTTTCATTAACCTGGCATGTGGGATTTCATTTCATTTCTTTTCTTCTTCTTTTTGTTATTCTTTTAAACCAATTCTTTTTAACCCATTTTACTTTCACCTGCCTGTTGCAGGTAGTAGTATGTATGTCTCTGCATACTCTGGTCGCCTTAGTAGGGTGATATATTAAAGGAATGGGTAACTCATCTTTTAATCTTTGGGAAGTTCTCTACAAGAAGGTCATACTGTGGAAAAACACAAAGGCAATGGAGATCAAATCTGCGAAAATGGTTTTCGTAGAGATCAATTATTCAAGTTCTCGAATTAGGGTTTTAGATCTTGTGATTGAGTTTTCGGCCTTATGAGTATTTGATCTCTGCTTTAAGTGGGTTAAAAGGTTTGAATACTTATTCACGAGGCACACCTACTTCCAACATCAACATCATCATCATCATCAATGTGACCATTGGATGAAATCAAAATTACCCAAATTCATTTCTCCACTTTATTCTATCATTAAGGAAAATATCATTCCAATTAGTCTCATAGCCCACCATAATATGATCAAGTCTACAACGCATGGATAAAATAAGAAAATAAATTTAAATCATATGCTTTAAACAACATGAATCTAATGGTAGGAATAACTTTGATTCGAGTCAACTTTCCTTTATGATATAACATGGTGAGACACTGTTATCACCGCCATCATCATAATCACCATCACCACCACCACGACTACCATCTTCACCGCAATCATTGTCACTATCATCATCACCACCATCGCCGTCACTGCCTTTATCACCACCATCATCATCGTCTTTAACCGGTACACTCCTTCACTAAGGGTGAGAGGTGATGGATTTTTTTCTAAATCTTTCATTTATGTACACATGTGAGAGTTTTGGAATATTCTTACTTTGTCATCCATATATAACTTCATTTATCCCATTGAACCCGTCCCATGAGATCTTCAATCAAATGGGTTGGGTATCAATTATTGGTGACTTGTCCTTTTTAGGCTTAAGTCTCATTCCCCTCAATGTTAATATTGCTCGATTTCTAGCGAGTCCTTTAGTTAGTGGATCGGCTAAATTGTCCATCGATCTTACAAAATTTTTTGCAATTACCCCTTGCTTGAGTGATTGTCTCAAAAAATTATGCTTCGGACATATATTTGGACTTACCATTATAGGTTTTATTGAAAACCTTATCAATTGTTGACTTTGAGTCATTATGGAGAGAGATGGTTGGAACCAACTTATTCCACAAGAGAATGTCGATCAATAGGTTCTTCAACCATTCTGCTTCTTTTCTGGTTTAAGTAATGCCAATAATCTCTGAGTCCATTGTGTATTGGGATATACAAGATTAATTCTTAAATGTTCTTAGAGACGGTTGCATTTCCTAACGTAAACACATAACCTCTCGTAGACTTATTCTTCAGAACCCGATACCTAGTTAGCATCACAATACCCTTCTAGTACAACATGATATCTTTCATAATGTAAACCATAGTCAATGGTTTCCATCGGGTTTTTAATACCCAAATAACAACCATCCAGTGCTCACATTAGGATTTTTTTTCTTGGTGGGGTGGGGGCAAAATAAAAAAATATGTTAAAATAATATTGCAAAATTTAGTAATATAGTACATAATAAATAAAATATTGAAGCCATACTCCACATTCTTTCATTGAGTTGAAATCTTGGATGGGATTAATGATATGAAGTATCGGGACCAGAGGGTAATATTTTTTTTATCCTTTAGATTTTGAGCATTTTTCTCTTAAAAAATGCATCGACAGTACATGAGTTAGTGGTCAATACTCCTAGAAAATAATAAAATTTAAAAATATAAAAATTCTAAGAATTTATTTATAAAAACAAAAACTACAATAAATGGAAAAGAAAATGACACTCAAATCATTACTATAACATAAACGAATAATAATGCATGAATACCCAAGCCTAAAATTTATATTATATATTTAATGACTATTATTTGGACAAATCATAATCTAAGAAACTCAATCATGGCACTTATCAAGAATCACTAAAAGTGATGTCATGGATCATTAATTTTGATTAGCAAAGTATGCTCATTGAGCTTGACCAATTTTGAAATATATATACCGTTTAAAAGCATGGTGCCACTAGTTTTTGTATCCTTAAAATAAATTTCTTCAATTGGATTTATTTTGACACTGACAATAATAATCAAAACACAAAAATACAACTACATTTCTTTATCCACGGTGGATAAAACTCTAATTGAATTAAAATTTTATGTAATAGTAGAACACAAAGAGAACTTAGTTTTGAGTGAGTTAGATTTCAATATGAGCCCCCATGATTAAAAATACTGAGTGGCCTATGGATTATAGTACACTACCCAATGTAAACAAATAAAGTTTGGGCGGGTAGGATTCTTCTTCCCTTGTACATATCACATGGATTCTGCAACTTGAAACTTCTATCCAAAATCTCCAACCTAGTCTTCTCTCTACCTCTCTTCAATCACGATCTTAGGAGGCAACTTAGACAGCTCTTTAATCACGATTTTAGGTAGGCAAGTTAGACAGGTTACAAAATCTTCTCCATCATTCCTTTCTCACTTGTTATTCTTTCCTTCTTTTCATTTGCTTCTTCATTCTATTTTTTTTTCCAAAACCAACTATGATTTTGTTTTCTTTTTTTAAGAATCAAAGTTATGTTAACCATATTCCTCATAGATGGAGGGGTCATTCATTTACATTGGGGTGGCTAAAGAATTTATTTTTAGAGAATCTCAAATCTTTGGGGGGGCCATGGCCCACCCCCAAGAAACTCAATCATGGCACTTATCAAGAATCCCTAAAAGTGATGTCATAGATCATTAGACCACTCTCTAGCTTGAGGGGGAGACGCAATATAGCTTGTGTTTATGCTCTCTTTTTTGAGAAATAATATCTTATTTTGAGAATAAATAATATTTTTAAAATAAGAATATATTAACAAACCCCCAAGGAAACATCATGGAACCCTTCTATATACAAAATGAATTCACTTTCAACCTAGTATGACCATAGTAAGAGCAACACCAAATAAAACAGAGCCTCGACCAAACCCATCCAACTACCACTAGGAGGCTTTAAACGACATCAACCTGCATGTCAATCCAGTGAGGAAAAGGTGTAAAAACTAATAGAAAAGTAGATAAAGTTTTCTAGAATCTTAGACTTCTCTTATGGTGGGTACTTGAAAAAAAACTATTATTTTTGAGGAATTTATGCAAAAAAATCACCCTAGATGACCCTTAAACGAAAAAGGCCCCAATAGATATTTTGAAACCAGAGTGGTCCCTTGAGGTCTTTCTTGGTTTATTTATTTATTTATTTATTTTTCTATATGAGGTGAGCGTGCTCTTCTTCACACGACAATGGGCGCGAAACCCATTTTTATATTTCTTCTCCTCTCCTATGGTTTCGATGTTCCTCTCCTCCTCCTCCTCCTCCGCCTCTCTCTCTCTCTCTCTCTCTGTTATAAGTGATCGATCCTCTTCTCCACATGCCCACTTCCACTCTATTCTCCCCTCTTTCTTTCTCGTGCCATTAAACCCCTCCTTCTCCCAGCAATAAATCACAAATACATGTCCTTCTCTCTCTCTCTCTCTCTCTCTCTCTCTCTCTCTCTCTCTCTCTCTCCACCCCCACCTTATTCCAAGCCCAACCTCTAGTCTATTCCTTAAATACCCCTCCTTCTCTCTCACCTCCACCTCCACCATCACCACCAAAACCATCTTCTCATTCAAAACCCCAGCCTTCCTTAAACCTCTCAAATCCAATCCATACAAAGTTTATCAAAGTCAAGGAATAGGGACACTTTAGCTTCATGTTTTATCTCATACTTTCTTTTCATTTGAGTAGGGCCTTACGGGTGATTCCTGAATGAGCATGTGATTGATTGGATTAAGTGTTTATTTGATTGCTTCATGTGACGTGAGAATTATTGCAACTTGAAATTGAATTGATTTGGTATTTACTCACTTGTTTTGTGCATTCTCTTTTTTTGCACTATAGTTTTTCCCCGTTCTTTATTGTACTTAAATGGAGATTTACATCTTCAAATTTTGAGATTTTTTCATATCCAGCTTCTAATGCATACTTTAAGAGTATGGAATGCCTCATATTTCAAATTTCTTTCAATATTCTTACCTATTATAGTTTTGGTCACATCAATTGATATTTAAGGAATGTAAATAAGTTGTTGTATTTTTTTTTTAAATAGAGGAAATATACTTATAAACTGTTACTCTTTTTTTTTTATGGAAGATGAATGATTTTTATAATATTTGCAGTTATTGATGGAGAAACTGACGTAGGTTGGCATGGAGGATATTGTAAATGAAAAAAAAAAAAATTATAATGTTCGTGTTTGTTACACACAATCACATAACAACATAACTATAGAATCAATTCTATTTTGCAGTGATTTTGTTGCCCAACAGAGACGATTATATCTTATAAATAATACAATGGGCCACGATATCGTCGCTCGAGAGAAACATTTGCTCATATCATCGCTCATTGAAAAAGGCAATAAAGAAAAAAGAAGAAGAAATTTGGGCAGGAGGGCCGGTTTTGTTACGTAAAATCTATTAAGGCCTTTTTGGTGCGATGGATATCTAAGTTGATTTTTTGCATAATTTCCTCATTGTTCTTATCTAATAAACTTAGTAGTTATTCATTATTGATAACAAATTGAAAGTCCTTTAACCAACTCTCATTGATGGGATAACTCGGCCTTGGCGAAGACGATGACAATAAATAAATGAATAAATTAAAGAAGATGGCCTCATCCTACGCGTAGGAAATAACCATCATTGACATTAAGCGCATTCCTCAAATCATGAACAATGAGTTTCGATGCAGCAAGTCCTTTTTTATTTTTATTTTTGGGTTTTTCGCTTAGGAGGGACTCATCCCTCGCAGCTTGGCTGACAGGGGTTGCCCACCAACTATGCATGTCTTAACCTTAATTACTTGTAACTCATATCGGATAATATATATATATATATATAACAAAAAAGTGCCTTCTATTAATTATCTTTCTAGAATTTTGAAAAAGTAAATGGAAAATTCTAAATACATCCTTTATTTTGCTGAGCACACCCACTTTAAAATAAAAAATAAAAAAAAATACTATTCATAAAGAAATGTGGGTGTGCTCACCAAAATGATGGATGTATATAAAATCAATATTAATCGGTACCTCTCCCTCTCTCCCTCCCTCTAGTGCTTATCTGTTTCTACAGTATTCGTTACTAGTGGTCTATTTGTGCGAAGGTTAGAGGCAGAGCTGTACGCCCGTCTGTGTACGCGTGAGAGAGAAAGAGAGCCTGCCTATATGTGATATTGTGACATGACTCAATGTCTCTTGGAGTTGTCCCAGGTAAAAAGAAGTGACAAAGGCTATTGGTTTTTCCAAGTACTGAAAGGGCGCGCGTACTGCATAGACCCAGTGGGAAACAGTCGCATTTGTCTGGGATGGGCCAATTTCATGTCCTGTTGGCTCCATGTTTATGTACGTGGTTCTTTCTTTTTCCTTTTTCCTTTTTCCTTTTTCCTTTTTCTTTTGGTAAAAATGTTTATGTGGTTATTAAGATTAGTGGTGTGATAGGCCCAGCGATAGTGAATTAGAAGTAAAAGTTAAGAGAACAGAAAAGAGATTTAGATCAATGATGGAATGGGTTTGAAAATCCAATGGCATTCTACCATATTTTGTGTGATGGATGGCATTGGTATAGGTGACTTAAGTCCACCCATTTTAAGAGAGGCGACGGGGTCAATTTTGAGTGGTCTTTGTGAGTGGTTGATTTGGTTGTTGGTGATTGTCCATTCCATAACTTTTTTTGAGCCATTTGAGTACGAGTGGTTAATCAATCAGAACCATTCGGCTCCACCAACTCAATTATCTACAACAGTGGAGACCACTCACCAAGATTTGGACAAGTCAAAATAGAGTTTTTAAAACTACATATGGTCCGGTCATTGTGTTAATGTGTAGACTCCCATGTCCATTTGTCCTATTCCAGTTTATTAGCCAAGTTGATGTGTGGCCTATCTAAAACCACTTGGTCATATTTGTCTTTACCAATTTATTTTTATTTTAGTGTTTAAATTGGATCCTATTATTCTTATTTCATCTAGCTATCTCATCAAACAAGCAATCAAGTTAGAAGTTTATTGCAATTTCCAATTAGAGATTTGAATGAAGATTCCTCTTGATATTCACGCCCAATCATGCTATCAACTTTCTGAGATTTTTGTGAGTAGAAAATAGATACTAGTTCAAGACTCTGGCCAAAGCTCTATCTGTTGATCCTTCTCTTATTGATTTAATGGTATCCAATTGTTTTTTTATTTGACTTTCATGATGGCTTGCTCTAGATCCATTTATATTGAAAATATGAAAATCCAATATAAGTTTGACATACAGCACACTGCAAATGCAACACATTTACAAGTGGGGTTGCAAATTGGTCAGACCCGGACCAAGTATCCAACTCCAGACTATTTATTTATTGGGCCCAATATTTAGAGGAGATCCAGTTCGCAGACCTAGAAATTAGCTTGGCATGGCCCCCAGCTAATTGTCTGATCCTTGAAACCTTGAAACCAACTTTTGACATTACACTTGAAAGTTCAGTTTGTAGACCTTTAGTCATTTGATGGGTCCACCATTAATAAAATATTCCATCTGTTTGATGTTGGACTTCCTTTTAGCACCTAATCAAAAGATTGACGACAATTCAGACAATTACAGCTAATAATGGTCTTCAATGATTTCAAACAGTAAAAAGGGCTCTACTTAACCTAGGGGCTGAAACTTAGGTGAGTCAGCTTGAGTATGGGCTCATCAAGCTTGGCTTGAGTTTTTATAGCTAATGCATTTCTATTAAGGAGCCAAAAGAGAAGAGCTAAGGGCCTCTTTCTTTTCTAGAATTCAAAAAATTTATGTACGGGGAATTCCTGAATTTCCAGACGTAGTGGAATTCCTGAATGTTCCCTCGTACTTGAGCATTCAGAAATTGTATCAAAAGGCAAAGGAACCGAAAATTCTGAATTTCATACGTCATTTAAGACCTTTGATGTGATTGAAATTCTGAAATGCTTATAAAGAAACATGACATTTGCAAATGTCAGGAGGTAAGATGTTCCATCATATCCAAGAATCTCCAATGTGTAGAATTCTTGTCAGGAATTCCAATAAAGAAATAGGCCCTAAAAGTGTATCGATGTCTAATGTCCATTGCATGTTATGCTCTCCAAATGGTAAAGATTTAAGCCTGATCCAAACTATTATGTTAGGGAAGAGCATGTTATGCTCCCCCTAATAAGTTCTTACTACAAATCTTACTACTTAGGAGGACCCCACTTTCCCATGGTGCAAATTAATTGAAGGATAGGAGGGATTTGCTTCATATTTTACATAGGAGCAGATGGCCTAGTTCTAATGACTCATATGGTAAATCAGGCCCTAAATATTTGGACCGATTTTTATCGAATTCACTAGGGATTTTGATCCATCTATATAAGGGTTCAATCAAGAAGAATGGATGAATCCGGCAAGTGAATGCAAATTGTAACTGCTATGAATTAGTTATGAAAAAAGAACTAGTGAGCCATTTGGATCAGTTCATGATACCCATCTTAGCCATGTAGCTGGTCCATTAGGCCTAAATGTGGGGCCCATGACTATTACAAGGAAGCATGTCAAGTTCCGGTTCCCCCCGCCCAATTCTTTTTCTTTTTCTTTTTTCCGGCCATGATCAAGAGAGAGTCGGAAGAAAATCCACACAAGTGGGACATGACCCTGAACAAGCGGGAAAGGTGATATACCTGGAGTTTGAATCCCAAGCAGCCAAGTAAGAACCGATACTCCTTACCACTCTGATAAGGAGCCGTTCTTAAATTATCTCCCTTGTACTGATTCTTTTGAGTAATTTTTTACTCTTGTATCAGTTCTTTTAAGTAATTTTTTCTTCCCTATTGGAGAGGATTCTTTCGCTAATAAGCTGCTGTGGACAAAGCGTGACCAAAGGAGACTTTGACTTTGAATTTATTAATTGCGAGATGAGGCCTATCAAATTCAAACACACAAATCTGTTCTCACTTTCTAGCTATTTTTTCTCCATCTTTGATTAGTAAAAGCCTTTTTTAAGAGGATTTGATATGTTTCGAGATTCACTTTTTTTATTATGGTATCTCAGCTAAGGGGCTAGTTAGACTCACACATGCAAGGTTACGGGAGCTTTTACATGCGATGAGACACGGCCCACACATGCAAGGTGATGGGAACCAATGGCGGAGGAAAGCAAGGTCGAGAAGGGGCAATTGCCCTTCCTCGATTTCGATATTTGTCTAGAGCACACGAGCAAAGTTTGGAAGCCTATTGGCTTTTTCACAATTTTGCCCCTCATTATCTTGTTCTTTTAAAAAAAGAGAGAATTTTAAAAAATTCTTTGAGGCTACTTTTGTCCTTTCCTACTTACAAAAAAACAGATAAATCATCTCCATGTTTTAAGGAGAGTTTTTATCTCCAGAAGAGTGGTTTTTCTCAACACTTTGAGATGATCATTTCTTTAGAACTAGTTAGATTTTGGCTTATCGGAATCCTTTGGATTGAAATAGAAGTTGGTCCCCATTGTATTTACATTTAAAAATATGATACGCTCAATTTTATGGTGGCACCAACTTCTATTAAAATAAAACTTGGCAAAAGTCCATTTAAGAAGAGGACATATTATTCTAAGTAACAAGAATAGTTGACTGTTTGCCTTTTGATAGCATTGGTTAATGGCCCATTAAATGATAACAAGCAACCAATTAACTATAGATTTTTATAAATTAATTATGGGTAGATTGGTTTACAGATATATATAGCCCTACTTTGATTATAGAGTGAGATACAACTCTCACTCCAAAAACAAGGAGTAAAAGATTATTTTGAGCAATTTGTATTCATTATAATAGTCCTATTATTTTTATATTTTAATTGTCCTCAAAGTTTTGAACAATTATATTTTAGTAATATTGGGGTGTTTTTAAATCTATGGTCTTTTATATAAGTTTAAAACCCTGTAAAGATTTTATTTTTAAATGATAAGTCAAAACAAAAAAATCTAATAAATATTATCGATCTCCTCTATAAAAAAATCTTTATTCTTCATGTTGTTAGTCAACTATTGCTTGTCCCTCCTGGAAAAAAATCCTAGCTCCACTGCGGATGGGAACTCGCACGTGCGACGAGACACAACTCACAGATGCAAGATAATAGCAACTCACATATGCAAGGAGGGGAAGGCCAGGTTCGAAGCATAGGTTTTTGGTTTTTTTTTTAGAACATATCGTTGATTTAGTTTGATTATGTGAGGTCGCTAGAAACAAAATTTCATATTTATTTGAAATTGTACATGAATCGTTGTGCTTCAATAGGTTTTTGTACGATTGGCAACAAAATATATATGAACTTGAATGCAACGACCCATTCATTGTTAGGTATTTTGTTATATTTTCAATAAAGCATTCTTGCACTTTTATATTATTGCATTTACGGTCGATCTAATGAAAACTGGTAGGTAGCTGATTGTTGGAGACCTTGTGGGGTTGGTGTGCTCCCCTGTGGAACATGACCCGGAGTCCACAATGCTGCTCCCTCAGGTGATGGCTCTAAAAATAGAGCTGCCGGTGTAATGTCGAATGCCAAGACCTTAAAACCTTAAGTTGTGCCTCTTCCATCACCAATTAATTTTGGTTGAAATGGTAGCTCGAGGGGTGTACGTTCCTACAAGTAGTATCAAGGCCAGGTCATGGGTTCGAGTCGTGGGAGCATCACGGTGGGGCTCTATTGGGTCCTAGCCCCTAAGGTGGGGTACCAATAAAAAAAAATTAAGATTGGGTTTTGTTGGGTTCGCCTTAATTGGGATTTGGCTTCTCTTTAATTACACCAATATCATTTTAGATGTTGTTTTAATTAGCATGCACCAGAAAAGCTGCTTTTGGAAATGTATTCCTTTTTCAATGGTAAAAGCTGTGCAGGTTTATTTGAAAAGGTCCCAGACTATTTTGCTTCAAAGAAAGCTAAAGTGAGACCGATCCTCAAAACAATAACTTTGGCTAGAGCTCAAGGGTTAGAAAGGATTTTGGTGCTCTTCGGGTCCTCTTGAACTAGTGAAGGCTATTAAGGGGAAAAGGGATTGGTCAATTAAGTCTATAGTTCTAGATATTTTGATGTCTAGTACTGTTTTTGTTAGCATGAAGTTTTTCTAAATTCCTAGAAATCTAATGGCGCTTTAAGTCAATTAATTCGCTGTAATTTTTTTCTTTTTTCTGTTTGGAATAAAAGTTTATTTATTTACCAAGAAGAAACTAGAGGTCAATGTATAATGTCTCATTTGATAGGAAATGATTATTTACAAGGCGAGATTTTCTCCTGAAGATGCCAGTGTCATCATGGAGAAAATTTGTCAATCTAAAGCAAGGGAAGTGATGATGATAGTCCCAGGTGGGTCAACTGATTCAATCGAAACTAGAGTTCTATCTCCCTATAAATAGCAACATGGCGGACCCAGGGTTTTCGTTTGACGGGTGCGAACCTTAAAAGGTAGTTTGAATTTGGGGACAAATTGAGGATTTTCACGTGGATTTTGAGGATGGATCCATAATTTTTATTGAGTTTTTTAAAGCGTTCCATGATTTAACAGTTGCGGCCGCACCCACGTGGCAGTGCCTAGTCTACCCCTGAGCCTAGGGGATTCTTAAACACCAAACAAAGTTAGATCTCATTCCACACTCTCCCAGGGATACAGATTAAGACTTTTAGTTGGGACTCTTTTGCTTTAGTCAATGCTTAATCCAACGAGGGCAGGGGCTTAGTGGTATGAACAGCAATGTGATTTCTTATAGATGGTCTCATCTAGATCGTCACCTTGGATTCTTCATTTCTAAATTTTGTGATACTCCTCCAATAAAATCTTCATCACGTGAACAGGCCTAATCTACTAAAAGAGAAAAAATGTCTAAATCCCCTGAGGTGGAGCCTGCTAAACCCATACAAATGCACATCAAGCAAATCTAGGGTAGTTTTGAACACAAGATGTGAAGAGAAAACCCATGTCTTATGCCATTCTACCAACTCCTAAGTGGGTTTCAAACTCCACACCATAGACCAAGCATGAACTCTAACAAAACCAGCACAAATTGCACTTCCATTTAGCTGGTCCACTATGTTTGGGTTTGGCCCAGTCCAAGTTGAAATAAACTCTACACTCCAGGATGCTGTCCTCTAGATAGAGTTGAGGATCATTATAATTCAACAAAGGCTTACACCAGAGATGGGTGTATCATCTGCTGATGGGCTTGCAGTTAAATGGCCCGACATATGGATTATGGACCACAATAGTAGACCCAATACAAAATGGACTAAGATGAGTAAGTTTTGGACAAGGGCATGGACCAACCAACGATCACAGGCATCCAAGAAAAATCTCCATAAAATTCTGTGATTTTCAAATTACTACAACACAGGCTCCCGGCCTAATGATCCTGTATATTGTTCAAATTTGGGTCAATTTTGATGGGCGTAGCCAGTTAAGGTCCAAATCCCCTTTATAAAGTGGGATTGGTCATATGTGCATTTTAATTGCAAGCTTAATATATCTCAATATTTGAAACCAAACCTGGTGCATTATTTCCCAAGATTATTGCCCTAGTGAATGGGTCTGGCTAGCAATCAATGGCCTTGAGTTTAAAAGGTCAGGTTTGCATTCAGACTTGTTGGCTGATTAGCCCATCAATTAAATGGGGTTGCTGTGAGTGTCATTGGTCTGATCCAGATGAGTCATACTGACTCTCTCCTTTATTTGTTTGTTAAGTTTAGATGGCTAGGATTGGCTGATCAGTTTGATATATTTTGGGACTGCCCCAACTATCCATTATAGTTTTGTCAGGTGGGACACTGGCACCATGCTGTTGAGATTCAAGCTCCACTGCTTCCTAGACTTCTAAAAGGCTTAATTATTAACTTTGCCAAAGCTGACTTGACCCAACATATTTTCACTGGTGGGCTTTGGTACTAGGCTTCAAGCGATCGAACACAGGACTACCCAGACTGGAGCTTGTGACCTGGGGCTTCAGAACCATGGTTGGACCAGGACCCAAATGGCGAGACTGGATTTACATATGACTTCAAGAAGGTCGCCACTTAATGGAGGTCCTGACCCAAGTCAATGTATGAGTAAGCTGTAAGGAAATGATCCTGACTCCAAATTCCAGATATATGAGCTGGTTGTGCCGGAGGTATAATCACCATTGTAAGCATATCAGCGCTACACAGTGCGCCCCTTCTATATGGGCCTACCGGGATGCATGATGATCATGGAAGTCCATTGGATGGAAAGATCTATATGAGGCCTACCTAAATACAACATCTTGGGTCCATAAGATCATCCTAATCTTTTGACCCATATGGCCCTAAAATTAGTAGTTTAGATGCATCATTTTATTATGATTTCAATCCAATTGCAAGAAAAAGTTAGATGAGTGTCAAACTTGGACTTGTGACTATTCTGGGGGGATGGTCCCCATGACCCAAAAAAAAAAAAAGGAGGGACACACACACACACACACACACATATATATATATATATATATGCAGAATATTCATGTGCATCCATCCCTCACCATAGAGTGAGGGACACTTCTATAATTTATGTGCAAAAAGGAAAAGTGCTCTCACCCTATGGTGAGGGATAGATGCACATGAATGTTCCCCATATATATATATATATATATATATAGAGAGAGAGAGAGAGAGAGATGAATGTTCATGTGCCCCTCACCATATTTTGTTGAGAGACAACTTGATGGGGCCCACCTAGGAAATGGGCCCAGGTTCTACTGAAGAACCCTTTTGTGGGTCACTTTTGTTACATGACTGTTTGTTTGCATTATAATAAATAGAATTCATATCATAAGTCGTTAAAAATAAAGATCATATGTGAATTTTTAAAATGAGCATCAAGTAACCCTTCCTATTGGAGGAATAAGATTAGAGAGGATGGAAAATGAATATAAAAAAAAAAACCATGACGGTACTAGTTCATTTCCAAGTAACCTTTCATTTGCTGCTCATTTTTAAAATTCACCTTTGATCATTATTTTCAACTACCAATGGTATGAGGTATATGTATTCGGCTCCTACGTATTTTTGTGAAAACAAACAAGCCCATGGTGTTAATGCCATAGCAAGTAATTGCAACATATCTTTGCAATTATGAAGCACCGAGAAATTATAGAAATCACATTATAGGTGAAGCTGAAATTTGTGATGGCTCTTACACACTTGCTGTGTGCGTGTATGTGGAAGAGAGAAAACCTGCGATCGACAATCAAGTCAACCGCATAAAGGAAGATAGAAAAATCACAAGCATAGATGTACATGGTTTGACAAGAGTACCTACATCCATGGAAAAGAAGCTCGACTTTTCTTATTTTAGTCCCGCATGATTTGGCAATCATAGACACCCATGGGGGAGAGAGCTCTCACCTCTCTCAAGGAGTCTATGGTTTCAGATTACATCATATATAATCTCCACTTTCTTAGCCCCTAAAAAAGCACCGGTACAATTACCAAAATACTTTTGACCATGAATTGGTCATTGGCCAACTTAATAGACCAATCTGGTTAATTCGAAATATAAGATATAAATCCAACAACCTCCACCCTGGCTTAGACTCTGCACAACTCAATCCATAGGATTATCAGGCAATGTCTTCACCTTTGGTTGCAGGTTGCATCGATTATTGCCACCTGCCATACCTAACTTGCACTTGCCTACTTCCAATCTTACCTGCAATGAATCTAGTGATTTTAATTCATCCTCTTAAAATTTAGGTTGACCATTTTAACTTTTAAATTGAATGCACTCTGACATTTTCAATTTCATTAATAAATAGGCCAGATCCTAGTTGAGCCTGCACATGTAACCCCATTGCTTAACCCAGCCTGATCCCAGTTGGGCTGTAAAAGGAGTATGGCTAGAGGGCAGGTAAAGACAACTGCCTATGCAACCAAGGGTGCCCATTTTTCATATCTAGGGTGTAAAAGACAATTTCAATTTCAGTAGGGGTGGGGTTGTTTTGCAAAAAATAATAATAAAAAAAAAATAAGTAAAAGGCCTGTATCTCATTTGAATGTTTGAGCCAATATCCAATCATGTAGTTGCTTCAAAAAAAACATTAGCTTCCAGATCATTAAGTTGCAGAGGATTTGGATATGATGTTACCACAACATCAACATGATCAGAACCTGATCCTAAGAAAAAAAAAAAAAAAAAGGTGTCTAAGGATAGGAAGAAGACGGTCGCTCGCCGATGATGCTGGTTGGACTGGGTTGGGTTGCTTTTCAGACAGAACAGGTTGATGTGAGTGGGCTGCTTTTTAGATACGACAGGTCGATGTGAGAGGTCTTTGATGAGACAGCAATAGGTTTTGCAGCTAGAGAGGATGTATTATATGCGGCATGGGGATGGTGGACCAGCATGTTAGCAGTTGTGAGGGCATGAAAGATGAGTTTGGCAATGGTTTTCTTAGAATTTTTACACCAGGATGGGTTAGTTGTGGTGCTGATGCCATGAAAGAACGCCAAAAAGGAGAGGATGGGTGCTTTGTCTTACTTTTTCACTGTGTATTGATTATGAGGAGATGCTCTTAATTTGTAGTGGTCACTGTGTATTGATTATGAGGAGATGCTCTTAATTTGTAGTGGTCTACGAATATCACTGATTGAGGAGAAATGATTACTTTTTGAATCAGATTGAGAATAAATGATCCCCTATCAACAATAATGAAACCTTAATTAAGGATAACAACATGGAAATCTTAATAATTAAGGGCTACAACCTTAATCGACCAGATTAATTCTCCTTTTTTTTTTTTTTTAACTCTGTTAAATCTTGTTTTTGTTTATTTTCATGCTTATCTTGAAAGAAAAAGAAAAGCAAGCTCATACTTCGGAAGCCACTTTTACTAGCCAAGTTTGGGAGTGAAGCCTTTAGCCATGCCTTTATTTTCAGAGCGCAAAATTTGAGCTGTCCATGAATATTCCCCAATTTCTCAAAATTTGCATTTGAAAGGGAGAAAAAAAAAAGCCATTCTAATTAGAATCATATCAAGGATTTAACAGGTGAGGTGATTAGTATGTGTGTGCAGGTGCAATCTTCTCGAGCTCTAGGCCATAATAATTCCTGGTGGTAACAGGATTTTATGGTATAATGCATTATGCATTATGCGCATTATGCATAATGCATCTACCCATTCTTCTAGAGACCTCATACAGAAATGACAATGGGTCCACATTCTAGGGTTAGTTCAAGTGATTGGAAGTAAAAAAGTTATCTAGGGAAGCCAGGCCAGCAGAACCCACTGTCGGAAGATGACTTTGGAGTTTGGACAAAACCTCACCTGGATCATTATTCCTGAAACAGTGCTGGTAAGAACCTTCAGAGGGGATGTCTACTTCAGCACTAAGGAAGGTGTTTTGATCCAAACCCTTGTGACAGAGAGAGTCATATGTGATGGGTATTGGCAACTGCATTAGGTCTTTGAAATTTGAATCATGCCCCATTAAAGAAGATGGGATATCTAGTGGAGAGCTGCACACAAACCCACTAAATGAGGTCTCTAGGATAGGGGTAGGTAACAGGTATCTGGACCAGAAGGGTACCTTGTCTTGACTCTTGACCCAATGTGGTCTGATTTTATATCCACTAAAAGGATGGTTTGAGACAAATGGGCACAGATGAAATGGAAAGAGGCATGAAAGGTCAGTTGTCCCTTCCTTTCTGTCAAACAATGAAGCTCATTGAGCCCACTGAATAGCATTTTCAGATAGCCCATGAGTAGTGTACTCCAAGTACCTAGCCAGTATGAACCTAGTTTTAGCTAGATGGGTTCAAAGTCTACCACTTCAAAGCGTGTGGATAGTAGCCACTGTCTCATCCATAATCCACAACCAAGTACATCTCTCTCTCTCTCTCTCTCTCTCTCTCTCTCTCTCTCTCTGAGCTACCTTCATCCCTGCCCAGTGGACAGTGCTTCAATTCAGTTGTCCAAAGAATGCAATGACTTCTTGATTCTGAATCATCCATATTTTTAGGCCTGATTTTAGTTGGTAATATTAAAGAGTTTCATCGATCTAGTGTTTGAGAAGTCAGTTAAACAGGTGTTTGCGATTGGCTTACACTGACCTTATCAAGAATGATGCAAAGTGAAGAGGTCAAAATGACTTAAATTTCCCTACTCTCCCTAATTTTCAAATTCAAGCCCAAATAATTGCATATTTCACTTTGTCAAACCAAATGCATCTGAAAAAAGGAGGGCCCTTAGCATGTCCAACCTATCAACATCCATTACCACCTCATTTCATCCCCATTTCTCAAGGAAATTTGAAAACCCTTCAAAGTAGATTTTTCATTTTCACAAATCCAACCCTTCTACTCTCCAAAACAAACCACAGTTTTACAATGAGTAGTCCTCACAAGATATGCTTACCTTCTTAATTTTCTCCACTGGAAAACAACCCCAACATGCCTTAATATCTCTAATCAAACTCAAGAAAATAAAAACTTTATGGTTTGGAGATCCAGCCAAACACAACATCAAACCATGCGTTCATTCTACCCTCACATCATCCTTTGAAAGAAAAGAGAGAGAGAGAAGCTTCATCTTAAGGTCTTTTCGATGTTATCAATTCACTAAACCCTTTTCCTTTAAAAAAATCGCTAAACCCTTTTAATATTGGGCCAAAACCTAGTTACTGTTTTTGGAGTTTCCTTCACAATATTCAAATGTGCATGATAGTATTAATGATCATACAAACAGTGGTCCACATGTTGGGCTGTTAATTAGGTTCATGAACCTGTGGGAATTCGTGGAAAAGCATGTCCTACGTGGCAAGAAATTAAGGATGTCGGCTGACTTTTTATTGAATGTGGTCCACAGTGCATTTTGCCTGATGTTTCATCCCATTCCCAACAGGAAATGAAGACATGGGCTGTGTTTGTATGTTTGGATTTTATGATCACCTGAAAAAATGTACATCCACACAAAGCTCAGTTGGAAAACCCATTATTTCCGGCTTATATACTTCACTCTTGAGGAGAGAAATACAACCGGACTTATTATTTGTAATACCTGAAAATAAAATACATTTGATAGAAATGGAAATAAACAAACTGTTGGTGTAACAAGAACAAGTAAATTGATAGAAATAACAATTTTTTGTAATTTCTGTAATTGGTCAATCAGTACAATAAACAAGCCTTGGGTTCTTTATTTTGTTTTGTAGACTTTAATTAAATTCCAAGGATTCTGAATGGGCAAGCACACGTCATGCCCTGAGCCCGAGACTACACCCATCTCGAGGTGCGACAAACGCCCGCATGGAGATTCGGGTCAAATTTATTGACCCATGTCCCCATGAACGGAATTCACGCACAGGATTTCACATATGAGATTTCAAATTTTATGTTTACTTGTATTTCCACCTATGTCATTTATGTCAAATAGATATCAGATCGTAATCCAAAAATATCAAATGCATCAAGATATAGAGCATAGGATTCGTGAGCATAAAATAAAGTTTCAAGCTTAAGTTCAAAAGATAGAAAGAGAAAGAAGTACATTAAGTTAAAGTTTACAAGCCATAGTCTAAACAAGTTTATAAACTATAACAAAAGATATAGAATCCAAGCCATGATCCATGGGTCATTTTGCGTTCAATCTCAGCGAGTAGATGTCTAGAAGACATCATCAGAAGTCCATTCAGCTACGTGACGAGGAGATTCCTCCTCCTCGTGGATCTCCGGGTCTGTGGCATCTAGGTACTCACCTGTAACACCAAGTGTAGCACCATTAGACTAAACTAAGCAAGATAAATAGATATAAATCATATAACATGTAACAAATGAATAGTCAAACATGTATAAATCACATGAGGTCAAAGCATGATCACTAGGCAAATATGAGCATAAATAAGCATGAGTTGTATGAATCATAGATGACAGATTTACACAATGACAAGACTAAATGACACATCCACATTAGCTATATTATCTCAAATTAACAATGTAAATATGAATGTAAAGTAAGAGCAGAAAACAGAATAGGGTGGTGCCACTAGGAGACAGATGGCTCAAAACACTCTATCGTGGACCTAGGGTGCTGGTCAACCCTCAGAATATAATCTCATTTGTAGAGGGCCAAAAATATATACTAAACCCACACTTAGCCGGGTTCGACTTAGATAGGGTCCAAGCCAAGTGGTGCCGACTCGTGGAATAAAAGTACAAATTAACAGAACATATAGAGAACAAATCATATCATGGTACATAATTCGGAACTTATCAAGATGTAACTAATCATAAGCGGAAACAAATATAATATAAACAAGTACGTAAGCAAGATATACATAACTAGACAAAAGTATGATCAAGTCATACGAGAGTACCGGAAACGGAATGTAATGCATGTACATAGATCATATACAGAATCAAGATATAAAACAAGCCAATCTTACAGTCTTGGGAACACTCGGGAACTTCACCGTCCAACTCGGTGTAGAACTAAGGATTCCAATGTGGGTGGCCTACAAAAGAACCCTTAGCGTTACTTAATTTGGGACCGAATCTCTTAGGGCTTGTTAGGGGGCTTTACTAGTGGAGTTGAGTGGAGTAAATGTTATTTTGAGGAAATAATAAAATATAAGTGGGTTATGATGGTAATTTATTTTTAGTTGTTTGTGATAGAATCTTTTTGACTTTTTTTATTGGAAAGTGGAGTTTTTTTGTCTTTTAGTAGAGAAATGAGGTTACTTTTTTACTCTTTTTTGAAAAATATGGTGGGAAATTTGAATTAAAGTGTTTTGGTGGGAATTCTTTTATTGAAATTGGGGTTTTACCTTACTTGACTCTACTAGTAAAGCCCCCAAAGAGGCCCTTAGTATAACACATTTGGTTCATATCTTAATTTTGAAGAGCACAAGGTCCCTTGTGGGTGCACGGTTGCTCAAACCGCATCCACATAATATACAAGTCCATTGGTCATGATAAAATATTCAAGGTATCCATCCTTAAGGTCCAACTATCAGACCAATTAATCTAAACATGCTACAGTTAAACATTTGGCTCGCAGTACCATCTGGTTGCCATAGTTTTTATAAAATCCAATATCCACTCAATTCCCCAAATTTCAAATCAAATATATGTAGGAACCATTGGATTCTACACTTTAAGAGCTTTCCAACGGTATGTGAACCTCCAAAAACAGACGTACGGTTAAAAAGATATGGCCGTTGGAAGTTGACATAAAATTTTATGCATCAGGTGCACTCAAGCGGACAAACACGCGCCCAAGCAGACCCAACCGGAAGTCATGCACACTAGAGCGGGCAATCACGTGCTCGAGCGGACCCAACCAGTGGTCATGCACGCTAGAGTGGGCAATCACGCGCTCTAGCGGGCAATCCAGAATTCTGTACCTGAATTCTGAACTTCCCTACTCTCTTCCAAAGCTAACCATGGCCTACTCCTAGACTTCAAACCACATTAGATGGATAAATTGAGCCTCCAAACATACTCATAACATCCCTAATAAACCAACATTAAATCAACAATAAAGCAATCCAATTCTTACATAAAAAACATGAACAAAAATCCATTTTTGAGCATGGAAATGGGCATCTAATATAAAGAACATATTTATAGAATCAATTGAAGAAGCATGCATACAATCATATTAGTTTAACTTGCCTTGGTGCTAAAATTCGAATCCTACACCAAATCAATCCCCCCTAGCAAAGCCAAGCTCTCTAAAGTAAAAACCCCCCAAAATGTAAGATCTAGAAGCAACCTAAAATGATGAAATGGAATGGAATGAGGGAGAAGAAGATGCATGCACAAATTGTAACATCAAAAAGTCTACCTGGACAAACTTTTTGGCCAGAATTTTGGACAAACCCTATGATATCCCTTGAATATCTGATATTCAAGGGATATCATAGGGTTTGTCCAAAATTCTGGCCTAGATATTCAAGGGATATCATAGGGTTTATCCAAAATTCTGGCCAAAAAGTTTGTTCAGGTAGCACTACTCTTGTAACATTCTATGACTAAAAGAAATCAAGAATAAGTAATTAATAGAGAAGGGGCTTACCAAAAGAACAAGGAGATGGAAAAAATGGAGAGATGCTTGAGCTTGGCAGATGAAGTCCTAGTTGAAGAAGATAGAGAAGATGATGTGGAGATGAAACCAAGGTCACCAACCACTCAATCTTAAGAAAGTTGAATGAAGAGATGAAGGAGAATGGGAGTTTCAGCTGGGATGAAGAAAAGATCCATTTGAAATGAGGAAGAAGGGGTTTTTGAGCTGGAATATCCTATAGTTGCATTCAAGTCCAGATAAATGATTGGAATTTTCAAAAAGGGGCTTGGCTGGAAAAATGGGCTGGAAATGGATCAAGATGGATCCGAATCCATTGGGTCAAAATGTAAGAATTAAAGCCCATGTTATGCTCTATGCAATGCACTAAAAACCCATAAATTTCTAAATACAAACATAAAATCCAAAACACTCCAAAAGTCAGTCTACCTAGTCCACGATCAAACCCAACTAATTCTACCTAATCAAACACAACTACATTCGAAACATCTATTAAGCTACTAATCTAAGTTAATTAACTCTAAATCAGGATTAAGGTGGGTCGGGTGTTACAGCGCATATGGTTGCTAAAGTTTGCTACTCTATTAGAAAGGAAGTGGGTAGGAAATGGGCTCCTGTTATCTTATCTGGGGCTAATTTGTCGTTGTTCCAAGGCTTGTTTGGCAACTCTACTAATGGAGTCAAGTAAAATAAAGTCTCCATTTTTCAGAAAAAAATCACATCAAAAGCATTTTAATTCAAATTTCCCACCATATTTTTTTAAGAAAAAGTCAAAAAGCAACCCCCTTTCTCTACTAAAAAAAAAAACCACTTCCCAATAGAAAAGGTCAAAAAGATTCCATCACAAACAATTAAAAATAAAATATCATCATAACCTACTTATATTTTATTCTTTACTCAAAATAATCTTTTTCCCTTTTTCTGAATATGCTCATTTATAAAGAAAAAAAAATTATAATTGGTCACTCTTCTACTATTTAATATTTGTTGACATAGACTTTTCACTGCACACAACTTGCTTGCATTTCTACAACACACCATGTAGAAGTCAAGAGACACAATGGGGCCCATATGCAGCTGTAGATATAATAGGGTCCATTGGGCCAACCGAGAATCCAAAACGGCCACATACAATTTCCCATTTGCAGTAGCAGGTAAGAATATACAACAGCCGTAACTGCTGTTCAAACACTTCACAAAAGCCTAAATGGGACTTTCTGGATTCTAGGTTGGCCCAATAGGCCTTATTGTACCTACAACTACATATGGGTCGTATTGTGTCTATACCTTGTTGAGAAACCGATCTAGCCTTTTGCTTTCGGATTTAGGCATCTTCATTATATTTGATTGATTTTAAAGATCCATTTTAAGCCAATAATATCTTTTTCCATAGGCCGGTCCACAAGATCTAATGTGTGCTTCTTTTCAATAACTTCATTCCTTCATTCATAGCCTCAATTCAATTCTCTTCTTCAGTACCTTCCTTAAATTTTCATGCCTCACATTCATAAAATACATCACCACATGTATCATAAATTTCGAAGATTTGATGAATAACCACTTAAAAAACATATGCTTGTAGTCGATCATGCTGGAGTAGAACTTGGTGCTAGTGTAATTCTTGGTATGAATTCAGGTTCTTCAATTACTTAATCTTGGGGCTTAGACTTGTCCATGATCTCATTTCCATGCAGACATTTCACTAAATATTACATCTCTAAAAATCACCAATTTACGGGAACTGGAAAATAGATATGGTAGGCCTTTGATTCTTCACTATCTCTAATAAAAATTCATTTTTCACCTTTTTAATAAAAAAAAAGCCCTTTCCTAAATGTGTGTGGACATATGCTATGCAACCACAAACTTTGAAATATTTTACATATGCAGTCCTTGTTACAAGATATGGATTTTGAGTGGATGCTCACTTGAGATGAGTTAGGGTTAGAATTAGGGTTCCTCTCTTGTAGGGTTGGTTTGCCTATAAATAAGCCCCTCTACCTTTGTATTGTACACATATTGAGATAATAGAAAACTCTCTCTCTTCTCCCTCTAATATTCTTTATCTTGGTCTCTCTCCTTTTACAACATGTTATCAGCACGAGAAGAAAAAAAACCAAGCCTTCAACCTCGGTTGGCGTGCAACATCAAGGACCTTTACAAGCCCTTTTCTACCGTGCGTATGGAAGAACACAGGTAAGAAAATTACCTCTTCGGTTTGAGTGTGTGGAATAAAAAAAAAATTATATACATACAGAGGTCAGAGATTGTTCACAGAGAATCACAAAAAATATATATTATATATATAGTTTTTATGCGCCTCGGTTTGCGTGCGTGAAAGCAACAATGAAAGAGACTTTTCTTTCTTTCTTTCTGGTTTGGTTCACAAGAGCAATAGGACTTCGATCTACGTGCTTGATAATAAAAAAGTCTTTTGCCTCAATCTAAGATGGGACCACAACGTAAATTAAGAATATATGTAGGTTATAACTCTCCTTTGATTATCCGATATCGAAAACCAAAGACAGGAGATGTCATCACTGTTCGTTTTCCCGATTGTCAATTCGATGAGACAATATTCTTGCTGTTAGGGGGAGATAAGATAGTTCCTGGAGAACGTATTTTTCCTGTAGATTAACCCGTTCCTTAAAAACGATGACAATTAACATGGAATACTTCCACTTTGTCTCATCTGGATCTACGAACTTCGTAATGTGAGAATGAAGTACGGAAAATTGTGCACTTGCAAGAAATTGCAAACAGATTACCTGATACATTTAACGATGCAGCAAAGGTGACAATCACATGTACCAGCTATGAATGCATCTGCCAGGATTAATGTTTCCGTAGGACGAAGTCAAAATACAGCAGCAAAAGAATCTACGATAAGTCAAAAGCATGGCAGACCTATAGGTTCAAAGGACTCAGCTCCTCGGAAAAGGAGAAATGAGCAATCATCATCATATCCTCTCGAAAAGGCATGCAACGCTCCTGAAAAGATTCCTTCCGAAGAGGCACATAATGCTCCTGAAGAGGTTATGGCAAAGTTCGTTCTCTCTAGAATAATGGAAGTCCTTGGTGAGACTTCAGAAGCCCCTGAAGAGGCACTGGTACAGGAAAATAAAGAGATCTCTATACTTTACAATTATTCAAAAGAGAGATGGAATAGAAATGAGATTATCAAAGTAAGGAAAAGGGTAATTTTATGCTTTATCTCACTTACAAAAGAAAATCCTACTTTTCCACTTTGGGACACAGACCTACGTTTTAAATGAGTCCAAAACAAGAGGAGGTAAAATTAATTTTCCCTCCCCTCCCCTCCCCTCCCCTTCATTTTCCTTCCCCCTCAAATTTTCCCTCCCCTCCCCTTCATTTTCCCAAACGGAGGGTAAAAGATGTTAACCCTGTAGGTTACAAATGGGTGTTTGTAAGAAAAAGGAATGAGTTGAATGAAATTAACATATATAAGGCACGATTAGTGGCACAAGGTTTCCTGCAAAAACCTGGGATTGATTATGAGGAAACATACTCCCCTGTTATAGATATAACGATATTTAGATATTTGATAAGTTTAGTAGTTTCTCAAAATCTAAAAATGAGACTCATGGATGTTGTAACTACTTACTTGTATAGGGACTTAGACACAGAAATTCACATGAAAATCCCAGAAGGATTTCCATTGCCTACAGCAAAGCCAAGGAGTACGTACTCAATCCAATTAAGGCAATCATTGTACGGCCTGAAGCAATCCGGAAGAATGTGGTACAATCGTCTTAATGAATACTTGTCTAAAAGGGGGTATGAAAATGATCCCATTTGCCCATGTCTATTTATAAAGAAATTCTTGAAAGGATTTGCAATATTAGCAGTTTATGTAGATGATATAAATTTGATAGGGACTCCAGAAGAGCTCGAAGAAACTGCTAATTATTTAAAAAAAATAATTTGAAATGAAAGACCTTGGAAAAACGAGATTCTGTCTCGAATTGCAAATCGAGAGAAATTCCAATGGGATGTTAGTCCATCAATCTAATTATACCAAAAAGGTTTTAAAACAATTTGGTATGAACAAGGCACATCCATTAAGCACCCCCATGGTCGTCCGGTCTCTTGATATAAAGAAAGATCCATATCGTCCCATCGAGGAAAATGAAAAGGTATTGGGTCATGAAGTATCATACTTAAGTGTCATTGGAGCTTTGATATACTTGGCACAATGCACTAGACCGGATATTGCATTTTCTGTCAATCTACTTGTCAGGTATAGTTTCGCACCAACTCAAAGGCACTAGATTGGTATTAAACACATCCTATGATATCTGCGTGGAACAACTGATTTGAAAATATTTTATCCTTATGATCATAAAGATCTCAGTTTTGTCAGATATGCAGATTCAGATTATCTCTTTGATCCTCATAAGGGTCGATCATAAATAGGTTATGTGTTTCTAAATTATAATGTAGTCATTTCTTGGCGTTCTACTAAACAGACTTCGGTAGCTACTTCCTCCAACTATGTTGAGATTTTGGCTCTTTATGAAACCAGTAGGGAATGTGTATGGCTAAAATATTTGATTTAGCATGCTCATAGTTCTTGTCAATTACCTTCTATTGCAGGTATCTATGAAGATAATGAAGCATACATAAGAAAGATTCGAGAAGGTTTTATTAAAGAAGACAAGACTAAGCATATGACACCGAAGTTCTTTTCCACTCATGAACTTCAGAAGAACAATGAAATTGAAGTCAAGTAAGTTCGTTCGAGTACTAACATGGCTGACCTGTTTACCAAATCTTTGCCAAAATCAATATTCCAGAAGTTTGTATATGAGATTGGCATGCGTAGAGTTCATCATCAAACTATGTAAATGGTTGCTATCATCAGGGGGGGTTGTTTATCAAGGAGCATCTTGAAGTATGCTACCCATGGACATTTGTGCGATGTACTCTTTTTCCTTCTCTAGGTTTTATCCCACTAGGTTTTCCTAGTTAAGGTTTTAACGAGGCAGCATTATGCACGTCCAACACCAGTTCAATGATCTTAAAGAATGTTGTACTCCTTTTCCCTTCGCTTTAGTTTTTTCCCACTGGGTTTTTCCTTAACAAGGTTTTTAATGAGGCAACTGTCATTGAATGGTGGTCATCCAAGGGGGAGTGTTATAAAATATGGATCTTGGGTGGATGCCCACTTGAGATGAGTGGGGTTGGTTTGCCTATAAATAAGCCTATCTAACTTTGTATTGTACACATATTGAAATAATAGAAAACTCTCTCTTCTCCCTCTAATATTCTCTATCTTGGTCTCTCTCCTTTTACAACAGTCCTAGTTTTGTTCATGGTCTACTGAGAATGTATACTGACATTTTTTTTAAACGGTAACAAAACTTTATTAAAAAGAGAAAATAAGTACAAAGCTGAAAAAGTAAAAGAGAGAAAGTTAAAAGAGAAGGTACAAGAGTATTGTACCAACCCTAACCCAATTACATAATCACACCCACCCATGGAGACAATCTCCCAATCCCTTGCTTGGCTAGTGCATCCATGATCAAGTTGGCTGATCTAACCTCATGATGAAAAAAGATATTTAGAGTGGCCGAAAGCCCCCTAATTTCATTAAAATGGAATTGAAATTTCTAAGGGAAATCTTTTTTGTTGGATACCCAAGTAATCGCATTTGAGGAATCACTTTCCACCACAAGAGCACTAATATATCTCATTGAGAGACCTTTTACTTTTTAAGCATGCTTAGGTGTGGAGAGTAAATCAGCTAATGCAGTCGCATAGGTCAATAAGATCCAGTTCTATCTTAATAAGATCAAGCAGTTAGCCTTACAACTTCAGGCGTGTTTTTGTCATCAAGTTGGATTTGAGAATAGAGTGGCAGGTACTTCAGTTAAATAGCAGGTGGAGAGGATTGTTCTTTGGGTTGCCTTCATTATATAGGGCTACGGATTTGGGTATATATCTATATATATATATACATATATATATATATGAGAGTTGTCCTTGTGAGAGATACTCTCACCTTATTATGAGAGATAAGGTGGGGGCCCTGACATCCATATCCAATGCCAACAAGTTAAATATGAGGGGCCCCACCCCTATCTCTCATAGTAAGGTGAGAGTATCTCTCACAAGAGCACCTCCATATATATATATATATATATATATGGCTTGTGTTTTGCTGTGGTCTTGCTCTGTATCTTCCTCGTGTTTTTTCTAAAATTTACCCATTACTTACCCAAAAAAATAATAATCACAACCGCACAGAAACAGGTAGTTGAGGCTCTACCTCAAGTTCACGGGTATCATAGGTCATTGGGATCAATAAACCTAAGTTATGAACTTATCTAGCAATCACTTCACATATAAAACTAGCGAAATGTAGACAAATCTCACTGGCAATTTACTGAGTATATTTTGTCAATATCTATTAGGCCAAAGAATGTAAAGGTTTTTCACGGATGAAGTATCATCATCATCATTGAAGCCTTGTCCCAACTATATGTTGAGGTCGGCAACATAAATTCCATCTATTTGTTTTGATCTATCCTAAGTCAAGTCCTTAGATAAGTTATACATCTTCATATCTATATTTAATACATCCATCCATGTTTTCTTTGGCTTAACTCTTCCCCTTAGTGGGTCATCAACCTGCATAGCCAAATCTTTCCTTATGAGCGCCATTGTCAGCCTGCATTGGACATGCCCAAACCATTTGAAATGAGTTCTTGTAATTTTATCACCATTGATGCTACCCCTACATACTCTCACTCATTTCTGATTTTATCATTTTTAATCTTACGATGCATCTTTCATGGCTAGAGAAAGTATTTTTTCGTCCCACCAAATCCAAGCTCTCACTCTGAACACCACAAACAATATTTTCATGGAGGTACTCCTCATTGCTCTAAGCAAAGTGAAAGAGACGAAGGATGTTAGAAGAGCCAAGTTTTGTATGTTGTGAAGGACAATGCTACTGAAGACTGGGCATTGGACCCAATTGGTTTTAGTTAGGATCTCATGTTTAGTTGAAACATGGAGATAGTAATTCATCCTATCATCATTCGTCAACTGTATAAAATCTCATACTAGCTAATGCACCCTCTTAATTGCTTCCTTAAATTGAAAAAAGAAAAGAACAATTTTTTTACAGCTGGCGAATGTTGATAGCTAGGATGAAATAATATCTCCATGTTTCAACAAAACAGGGGATCCAAACTCAATTTGTTTTGACATTTCTAGAGTTTTGAGTGCTTCCGAAAAAATCACCTTCTTGCACATTCCATGCAGATTCAACGAGGCTATGGAAAATTTTTGCTATCATGTCGAATGTGATGTTGAATGGTCGGAATCTTTTGATACTATGGCGGTGGATTTTCTTGTTTTGTGCACTTCTTCTATTTATGTTTCTAGGTCCTGTTCTCCTATTTGTCTTTTCCTAATACATTTCTCCTATGCGAGAAAAAAATAAAAAAAAAAAAATAAAAAATACTTGGGATCGAGTTAAAAGAAAATAATAAAAATAAAAATAACAACAACAACAACAAAAATAAACATAACTTGATGAAGATTTCCACATAGAATAGATGATGATGTAATACGAAAGTTTGATTCAGACCGACCTAAATCTAATGTGCTCAGGACCACTGGGGCCAGCTCACTTGGTCCAACAGGCTCCGAAGTCTCAATTGGACCTAGGACATACAAGGAGGTCAACTATTTCTCTCACTATTTGGTTTCCATTTCCCTCACTATTTCTCTTTCCAATTTTAATTAAATTAATCAACTAGTCTTTGTAATTAGAAAGGAAAAGTCAGGTAGACCATTTTTTTTTTTTTTTTTTTTTGATCATTAGATCTGAGTATTTGTCACTTAATAATAAAAATTCTCTATACAAGCAAACAAGTAGATATACATTAGGCTTAGGGCGGACAAATGCAATGCAACCCAAACCATATATGACCCATCCAACCCAACCCGCAGAATATACGGGTCGTTAGTCACGGGTTAGGTTTTCCTAACCCACATTTGAGCGAGTGGGCTTAGCAATAACCAGCTTGTGACCCGCAATTAATCCCTTATATTTTTTTTAATCCAATACATATAACCATGAGTCACAACTTAGAATTACTCATCCAAACATAGATGGATGGTATTTTAAACAAATGATTTAAAATGTGCTGGTTCTAGTTGAATGAGCCATACGTGTATTATTATTATTTATTTTTCAATTTATGACTCAATTCTATAGTGTATCTATATATTTTGATATGATGTTACCTTATCTTCCACGAAAACTTTATTTTATTTATATTAGTTTTGCTATTCTATTTCTATAGTTGGTATTTAAAAATATATACTATACTAAAGCTATGCATAATTCCATTTTAACATTTTTGTCTCTACTTCCATCTTAGGATGTGGATTTTGGAGATATGAAGAAAATACAATGAATATAACCTAAACTAGAAAAGAACTAAAATTAAATGGCCAATTGGCAGATCGAAACCCCCCTTTTTTGAGATGGTATCAGCCTCATATGTAGATGGTATCATATATGAGGATCAACAATAGAGATCTACAACGGACCATCAAAATTCCTCACCTTTCATAGGAAATGGTTGCCCACCCATTGACAATATTTAATTAGATACTAGCATGAAGCTCCTGTGCATCGCACATGTTAAGTCCTACATAACATATTAAAACTATATCCCATTTTTATAAATCAATTTATAATAAACTATATAAAAAATTCAAATCAACATAAAAATTAAGAAAAGCCAAACCTTTCATCGCTTAATCCACGTTAGCATACACAAAATAAAGGATTCATATGCATTTATGCTCATTTTGAATACTAAATAAAAACTTTAAAAATAATCTTAATTTATAGAGTTGGAGGGCATTCCTTTGAATTGGATTACATCCATATAAATGGGCTCAAAAGATATTTTATTGAAAAGGCACATATTTAGCCCAAGAGACACCTTGTATTGAAAAACCACATATTATGTGTTTTTGAAAGGACACATCCACAAATGGGCTCCAATATGCTGATGTGGTTTCTCCTAAGGCCAGAATTGAAGGTTTTTTTGAGGTTTTTTTTTTTTACAACCAATATTTAGTTTTAAAGAGAAAGAATTATATTCTATCCTATGTCAAGAATGAAGTGTTGCAAAGATGATATCAAATAGGGAGAATGGGTTACGCTCCGCTCCTCTAGAATACATTATGTTTTGTCTTGTTCCATGCAAAATATCAGTTAGATGAGATTCAGGATAAGTTTCCATTTCTAGTTGGGAATCACTATCCATCCAAGGTGGAAATAAGAACCCAAGAAGAAAAGGAGATTTCATCCCAGTTCAGTTCAATCTCTCTCTTTTCCATATAAAGAAAAAGGAGGGAAAGGAACAAGAGAATTTGCACGTCTCCTTCAGTGTTCTTTCATATCAGAGATAGACCACCGATTTTGAAAAAGTAATCATCTGTATCGGTTGAATTCAGAGGAGTGAATGTATAGGATCTGTTCTGGAACTAGTATCCTTTGATCTCCTTAGTTTGGGTACCCAACATATATCCTAAGTCTGGTGTTCATAGCAAGTGATCATCTAGAAAGTCAGTCATCAAATGTTTGTCATCTACACATTCAAAATGAAGATCAGATGGAAAGTGTAGTCGGATTTTTACAAATATTGACTCATTTTTCAAATCACAAATTAGACTGGGAAATGCAGCTGTTGTTCAAGAAAGTGGAAAGGGGACAACAGCTATTGAAACCAAGACAAGAACTAAGTACATAATAGATGTTATTTGGTTGTTGATTTACATTAAGAATTTAGTGTGTTGTGCAAATTGTCCAACATGGGTATTTTCTATGCTTCTAAAATGACTCTTGCTTCATTTATGACAAAAACTAAAAAGAAAACATCATGTTATTGGCAAAATAAATATGGGAAGACAATAAAAAGAACGCAATCATGGAAAAGTTGCATTTGGAATTGTAAACCCCAAGTTTTCGATTCTATGGATTTCCTAGTCTGGCCTCTCATAGGATTTAAAGATTCTCATTTTTGCGAATTTATACACTTATATAAATCTTTCTCAGCTATATGCATCAATACGTACTAATATCAATGTGAAATTACCAGCTATACAAATACTCTATAAACAATCCATGTTCCAAGGATAGTGAGGGATCCTCAAATTTACAAATCCCTCACTTGTTACCAAACATTCCCCAGAAAAGGCTCAATTTTTTTTTTTTTTTAAGGTCAGTGAGAGTACGTATTAATAGCTCCCAAAAGGGTGTGAGACCCTACTGTACAAAATATGAGTTACCCATTCCTCTAATTATACACCGCCCTGTTAAGGCGACCTACTCTACCAAGGCATATGGCAACCTACAATGGGCAAGTAAAAGAAGGAAGGCCAAAAAGAATACAATGGAGCAAAATAAATTAAAATAAAAAAATAAACAAAAGAAAGCCCACGCACCAGGCTAGTGGAAAATAGATAATAAAGAACTATGATGGCTATAACAAAACTAGCTAGAAAGCTACTGTAGAGAGAGATGCCATTAAATTTTTCTCTGTTAATGGAGTAAATAATCCCAACTGTGCAATTTGCGAATCTCTTTAGGTAAGAACAACACTTGCGCATAACGAATATTCCATGTTGCCAATCGTCATCAGCTAGAATTGTAAGCCAAGCGAAGCACCACATTCACTGGCCCTTCAATGCATAAGCTGCGCTAGTCGGGGGCTGATTTAGAAGAGATCAAGTTAAGAAGATAAAGAGCTTTAAGATTTGAATGTATGGCTAAAATTTATGTCAGGCAGCTAGAGGCAGAGACACACCTCGCTATAGTGAGGGTGAATCTCGCTATAGCAAGAACGACGAATGAAGCCCAATTTGATCCGGACTTTAAGTCAAAATTTTATATAACTTGATGTTCGTAGTGGATTATGATTAGGAGTCTCTTGCACGGATTTAGGGCTATATATTGGGTGTTACTCTCAACCCAAAGAGATACAGATCATCTCTCAAGTTCTAAATTAGAGATCTAATTGAGAGAAATTTTTTCTAGAGATTTATTGAAGAGTTGTGCTGCCAAGTAATCTAGAGAGCCAATTTCTTCTATATCCCTTGTAGAAGATCTTCTTGCGTAGAAGATTTGAGGATTCAAGCGCAGGATTGAGTCAATTGCAATCAATAGTGTGAAGTCGTTGAAGCGTGAAGCGACACAAGGTAATTTCAGTGTTTAGGTAGGAGATATCTGAAGAGGAAGAGTTTCTTGTAATTGCGACATTCATAATGCTTGATTGTTGATTCAGTTCGAATCCGTGGTTTTTCACCCGGTTAGGGTTTTTCACACTAAATTTGGTGTCCTTGTGATGTGTGCTTTTTGAGTTTATTTTCCACTGCATAGTTTATTATTTTTGCACTCTATTGGGCTGATTTATTGAGTGAACCAATCTAGAGATCTCATACCCTAAATTTTCAATTGGTATCAGAGCGGGTTGTACTAAGCTGTTGTGTTTGATCCTAAGAGATTTATAGAATGGTACTCAATCGAGAAGGACATCAACTTCTAAGCCACCTTTGCTAGATGGTTCTAATTATACATATTGGAAGCAAATGATGATTGGGTTCCTTAAGTCCATTGATTATGACATTTGAGATATCGTTGAAGAGGGTTACTCCAAACCAACGATTGTGGCTGATGGGAAAATCGATTCCTAAAACCTAAAGCCTATTGGACTAAAGATGAGAAGCATGCCTCCAGTTGTAACAATAAGGCAATGAATGGAATATACAATAGAGTGTCTGTTGAAGAGTTTCATAGGATTTCCACGTGCAAAAATGCAAAAGAAGTATGAGAAGTCTTGCAGACAGTTTGTGAGGGTACAAACACAGTGAAGCAATCTAAATTGCAAAGGCTGACTAAAGAATTTGAAACCACCGTGATAGAAAAAGATGAGATCATTGATCAGTTTTATGCAAAGCTGAATGATATTGTCAATTTTGTTTTTAATCTGGGTGAGAAAATTCCAGAAAATAAGATTATCAAGAAAATCCTGATATCTCTACCTTCGAGGTTCGATTCTAAAGTTGATGCTATTGAAGAAAATAAGAATCTGGATACCCTCAAGGTCAATCAGTTGGTTGAAAATCTTCAGACCTTTGAAGCAAACCGTTTGGATAAAGGAAAAGCTAAAGAGAAATGTATTGCTTTGAAAACCAGCGCAGAATCAAGAAAGCAGCCTGAAAAGAAAATTGAGTCTAATTCTGATTCTGAGGCTGAAGATAATATGGCTAAATTGTTTAATTTCTTCAAGAAGTACATGAAGTCAAAACAAGCCAAGTGGAAGAGTTTTAAATCTGAGAAGAAGGGTTCCGCGAAAGGGAGTGCCAAGGCTATGGTCACTATGCTAATGAGTGTGCCAACAAAAAAAAAAGGGTACAATGAAAAAGGCCCTCAACACAACTTGGGATGAAAAGTCATCAGAAGAAAAAAAAGAACCTTCAATTGATACTTCAAAAACTATGAATAGTAAGTTTGTAGCTTTCATGGCTAAATCTCTGTCTAACAATGATACTGATGAAGATCATGATGATGAGATGTCAAATCAATGGAAAGATTATGAAGAGTTGTATCATACTACATATGCTCATTGTGTCAGGATAACCAAGTATGGCAACAAGATTACTATCAAGTTTAAGACTGCTCAAGATGAAAATTATGCATTGAGCGATGAATTAGAGCAAGCACTTGAAAATGTTCATCTCTTGGAAAGTCAGAGGAACTGCATAGCTAAAAATTGACTACTGAGGGTCAAAAATTCAAGAATGCCGAACAAGAGATTGAGACTTTGAAAATAGAGTTACAAAAAGTGAATTCTAAAAATAAAGATTTGCAAAAAAGACTGAAGATTACTCTGTCTGAGCTTGAAGTGAAACAAGCTTCACGGAACAAGATGGACACTGGAGGACTCTTACAGACATCTTGTGTGGTCAGAAGTCACCTATTAACAGGATCGGTCTCAATTATGATCATGATGCATCCACTTCAAATGCTAAAGGTAAAACGGTCTTTGTTTCAAGTTTTGCACATACTACTCCACATATTGCACTTTTAAATAATGTTCTGAGTAGTATAAAAAAAAGAATGTGTTACGCGCTGCACGCACATCCACTTGTCATCATTGTGGAAAGAAAGGACATATTCATCTTCATTACAAGAAGCTGCAAAATCTACCCAAGACCAAGCAATAGCGGAAGAATTTTTCTCCACCCAAAACGGCTCAAATTTGGGTTAGAAAATCTAATTTGCCTAAGGAGTTTGCTCACACTCTACTGAAAGAACAAACTATAAAACTGTGGGTAGTTACATAAAAGCCCTAATAAAAAAGGTCAAGCTCCCACCCCCAGTGCTGATACAAAGATCAGGGGGAGTTAAAATTGAGGGGGAGCTAATGCATCCAGATTGACAGAAGCTGCATGATAATTGTTGTCAATTATGGACAAATACAGGGGGAGCTCTACAAGCTAAAACAATTCAAGATCTCAAAGTTCAAGCAAAGGTAAATCAAGATCTACAATGCTGATTTTTTTTTTTAATTCAATATATTTTGTGTTTTTCTTTTGGGTAGATCATATTATATTGTTCTAGGGAGTTTTGCCCAAGAATTACCAAAAGGGGGAGATTGTAAGGCTAAAATTTATATCATGAGGCCAGAGGTAGAAACACACCTCGCTATAGTGAGAGTGAATCTCGCTATAGTGAGAATGGCAAATGAAGCCCAGTTTGATCTGAACTCTAAAAGTCAAAGTTTGAGATGACTTGATATTCTTAGTGGGTTATGATTAGAAGTCTCTTGCACGGATTTGGGGCTATATATCGGGTGTTACTCTCAACCCAAAGAGACACAGATCATCTCTCAAGTTCTGAATTAAGGATAGATATTTTTTCTAGAAATTTATTGAAGAGTTGTACTGCCAAGTAATCTAGAGAGCCAATTTCGTCTGTATCCATTGTAGAAGATCATCTTCTTATGTAGAAGATTTGAGGAATCAAGCGTAGGATTGAGTATGTTGCAATCAACGATGTAAAGTCGTTGACACGTGAAGCAACACAAGGTAACCTCAGTCTTTAGATAAAGGATATCTGGGGAGGAAATCTAAGTTTCTTGTGATTGTGAGATTCATAGTGCTTGATTGTTGATCCAGTTCGGATCTGTGGTTTTTCAACCGGTTAGGGTTTTCTACGCTAAATTTGGTGTTCTTGTGGTGTGTGCTTTTTTAGTTTATTTTCCACGGCATAGTTTATTGTTTTTGCACATTATTAGGCTGATTTATTTAGCAGACCAATCTAGAGATCTAATACCCTAAACTTTCATGGAGCTTTGAGAAACAGCTAACGCTCTAAAGAGCTATAGGAGCAACTTGAAGGTAAAGCTCCACTTGAACTTGTTCACACTGATATTTATAGGCTAACATGAACAGCCTTTTAGCAAGAAGTATTTTCTTTTATTTGTTGATGATTATAGATTAATGATGTGGGTATACTTCCTTAAAGAGAAGTAAGAAGTTTTCACTTGTTTCATCCAATTTAAAGTATATGCAAAATAACAAAACGTTCAATCATTGAAAGTTCTAAGATCAGATTGTGGTGGAGTATTCACATCTAAAAAATTGGAATTACTACAAAATAAAATGGCATCAAAAGAAAGCTGACTGCCAGATACACACCACACAAAATTGGAGTAGCAAAAGAAAATGTTAAACAATTGTAGAAATGGCAAAAATCACTCTAAAAGGGAATTTCTTTCAAATGACTATTGACCATAAGCGTTAAATACCGCAGTCTACGTCCTCAATAGATCACCAACAAAAGGAATAAGGAACATGACTCCATATGAAGCATGGCAAGATAAGAAGCCAAAGGTGAATTATTTCAAAGTTTTTGGTCATATAACTACAGCATATGTTCAAATACCTTTTGAAAAGGGGAGAGAAAAGTTCGATGAAAAAAGTGAAAAGTGCATTTACTGGTTATAATGAAGAATCAAAGGCCTGATGTCTCTACAATCTCAATTCCCATAAATTGGTGATTTCTAGATATGTGATATTTGATGAAATAGCAACATAGAAATGGGATATTGAACAAAGCCCAAGTGCCAAAAATAATTGAAGAACCTGAATTTATGTTGGAAAAAACATTTCGTGGAAATTGTAAATAAATTAAAATTAGAAAATAAATAAGTAAAGGAAAGAAATGACCAAACTATTGGTAGCCAAATCACATCTTAGGAGATGCTTTCTTTAGGCAGATTTCGCCCCCACATAGGTGCAGATGGATCTATGGACGTCTGCCCTAAGATAAGACGGCTTTCTGTCGGATGATCTCCACCACTCATACACTAGAATGGATGAGAAACTCAAATCCCATAATTACAGGTCTTGCGGCAGCTTAAAAAGAATTTGAAAGAAATTCTCAAAAAAGAACTTGAAGAGAAGACTCATTACTAGAAGGAAATGAGAGAGCTTAGAGAAAGGGATGAAAATACCCTTACCCTGACATCCCTTATATAGGGGTTTCCCAGGTAAAACAGATACTTGCATTTATAGTGCGCAATGGATAGCAGAAAAGTTGTCTCTAACGGTCACAAGAACTACTGGGCTTAACAGATCCGAGCCAAACCCTGGTTGGCACAAACCCAACCCAACCGAGACTTAAAAATAATGCACATGCATGGCCGGCCCACCCGCCACTCCACTCCACAGCTAGACGGCACGCGCGTGTGGTCACCACTACCTTAACCTTCTACTGAGGTTAACACTATAGTGATATGTGAAAACACTAATAAATGGCATTAAAGAGTTCTACACGACCGATGTGTGGGACTCTCTTAAATAAAGAAAAGTAAAACACATGTGCTTTAATGCACAAAGATACCAACAATTCCCCACACATTAAAGCACACAAGATGAAAAGCTGACGCTGGAAGACAAATGGGGAGACTATTCATAAATGTAGGTGAACTAAGTCTTGAACCTCCACTTAGTGTGGTAAGTTTGAAATACTAGAACTCTATTGTGAACTAAGATATTGAACCAAGAATTTAATTAGTAAATCGTACTTATTACACAGTCTCAGAAATTCAGAAATTCTTATTGAAACTTGCACATTAATGGCCTTGTCTTATTCCGGTATTCATGAGCGCTATAGAGAGTAGCTTAACCTCTCATATGAAGCGGCCTGACTTCCACACTCATATAGGTACTCTCTATCAAGGATGCTCCTGTACAGCACCCCGCTTATAAAAGATAGAGTTTCACTGACTAATACATAGGAGATGATTACATCATAGGAATGGGAATGAACTAATGAGACTTTTGAAATATTCTTACTGTGTCACCCGAAGATAACTTCATTTTCTCCATTGAACCCGTCCCATTGGGTCTCCAATCAAACAGGTTGGGTGTCCATTATTGGTGACTTGTCTGATTTAGGCTCAAGTCACATTCCCCTCAATGTTGTGATTACTCACTCTCTAGCAAGTCCCTTAGTTAGTGGATTGGCTAAATTATTCATCGATCTCACAAAGTCAATAGCAATTACCCCTTGCTTGAGTAATTGTCTTAGCAAATTATGCCTCAGGCGTATACATCTGGATTTACAATTATAGGTCTCATTATTTACCATGTCAACAGCTAACTTCGAGTCATTGTGGAGAGAGAAGGCTGGAACCAGCTTGTTCCACAAGGGAATATTAGTCAAAAGGTCCTTCGGCTATTCTACTTCTTCTCCAGCTAATGCCATATCAATGATCTTCGAGTCCATCGTGGGTCAGGGTATACAGGTTTGCTTCTTAGATTTTCAGGGGACGGCTGTATTTCCTAATGTAAATACATAGCCGCTCGTGGACTTGGATTCCTCATAATCCGATATCCAGTTAGCATCGTAATACCCTTCTAGTACTACAGGATATCTCTCATAGTGTAAACCATAGTCAATGGTTCTCATTAGGTATTTGTATACCCGGATAACAGCCGTCCAATGCTCACTGCTGGGATTACTTGTAAACCTGCTCAACTTGCTTACTCCATAAGCTATATCAGGTCTAGTACAGTTCATAATGTACATTAAACAACCAATTGCTCTAGAATAATCTAATTGAGATATACTATCTCATTTGTTCTTTAGTTAATTTGGCACTTGGATCAAATGGAGTGGAAACACCATTCCCTCCAAACATGTTAAATTTCTTAAGGACTTTCTGAATATAGTGAGACTGAGATAAAATAATTCATTCAGAATGCTTTTGTTTTTTTATTCTCAAAATCACATTAGCCTCACCCATATCTTTCATGTCAAATTTAGAACATAGGAATTTCTTAGTGTTCTCTATTGAACTTAAATCAGTACAAAAAATAAGCATTTCATCAACATATAAACAAATGATAATGCATGAACTACTAATATGTTTAAAATAGACACTGTTGTCTGATTCATTTATCTTAAAACCATCGTTTAGTAAAACTTTGTCAAGATTTTCATGCCACTGCTTAAGGGCTTGTTTAAAACCATACATGGATTTAATCAATCTACAAACTTTATTTTCTTTCCCTAGTGCAATAAATTCTTCAGGTTGCTCCATATAAAACTTTTGTTCTAATTCCCCAATTAAAAATGCAGTTTTAACATCCATTTGATGGATAACCATATTGTGAATAGATGCAATAGCTATTAGGACTCTGATGGTCGTGATCCTAGTTACTGGTGCGTAGGTATCAAAATAATCCAATCATTCCTTTGATTTGAATCCCTCAGCAACCAATCTAGCTTGAATTTTTCTATTGTCCCATCAGTCCTTAACTTCTTTTTAAATATCCATTTACAACCCAAAGGTTTAGTACCTAGAGGAAAATCAACAACTTTCTAGGTATGCTTGGCTAAAATAGACTCAATTTCACTATTAAGGGTTGTTTCACTGAAAATTAAAAAAAAAAAAAGAAGAAAGAAAGAAAGAAAAAAGAAACCAAGCGTGGAATGCTAATTTTATCCAATTTCAGCAAATTATAAGAAGACACAAAAGTGACTCGCACGTCTGTTTGACTGTACGTTGAAAAGCCACCCTCGCTTTTATTTTACATTGGTTCTAATTGTCTCACCTTTTGAATGCAGGTCATTTATAAATTTTTTATACAACCCCCTCATCAAGCTTAGGAAATCGAATAAAAAAGAGAGTGTAAAATACAGAGTTTAAAGAGAAAAGAAAGAAAAAGGAGATTTGATGTCTTCGAGGTCCGTGCTTAACTTGGTTGAAATAAGGTAACCGAACACTATCACTCATTCTTAAATGCAATCTCCTTTATCAGTCTTTGTAATCTATCACTACTTAGTGGAAGAATGATCACAAGTGATGTTCGCATCAGGACGGCAGACACATCATTGTTATTCCTCTATCGTGTGAAGAAAACAAAGAAATACTTTGGAGGACCGCGGAGAAGCTTAGAATTGCTGCTGGCTGACCATTACCTTGAAAAAGTAGTAGGATGAATCTTCTGGACAAAATGTAGTAGAATCTCTAGGCTTTTTGCGTAAATGCCCTTGGTTGAAGAAAACTGCTCTCAATGCCCATTTTATAGCCATTTTGAGGGCTGTAACTACTGGAAATCGTGGGGGAGTGGGGAGTAATTTCTAGAAGTGGAGTAAAAGGGGTGTAACTGCCCTTTTTGTTCGTCCAACGGCCATCAAACTTGGTCAAAAGAGGAGATCGTGGGCGCTAATCATTCACCGACCCATGAAGTGACCTCGCAGCGCCCAACGGCCATTCGAATGCAGCATCTGCTGGTTGCTTGAGGGATATGGCAGCGGCCATTGAAAAGTGTCCAGCGACTGGTATCTTTGTGTTGACTGGCTATTGAGAGTGCACATTTGTTTGCTGTTGTAGAGTCTATAGTGAATAGTGATTTCCTATGTTGAAGCGGCCGTTGAGAGTGTGCAATCACTGGCCGTTGTAGTGTGTCCAATGGTTACCAGTGACCAACCTTCCATTATCTTGACAGCCAATAGTCAAGATTTAATGCACAAGCCGATCTCTTCCACCAGTCAATGGAAAATGAGCATTTTGCCTTAAAGAGATTAGAAAATTAGTAAGTGAGAATTTACATGCCAACAGGGGCCTCTTTCCAAAAAGCAGCATCAGGAGACTGCATAGCCTCTTCATAAGATGTGGGCACATTTTCTAAAATGTAAGTTATAAAATCAGGTCCAAAAGTAGATTCCTTTCTACGTCTCTTACTTCTACGAGGTTCAGCATTTGCTAAGTCCTAAGATTCATACTCAACAACCTGGGTTAGTGTACTATTAGAACTAGATAAAACTTGATTACATGAAAAATGATTTTCAAAGAAAACCGCATCTCTGGACTCAATGATGGAGTCTTTGTCTTGTCCAGAGAAAACAAGAAATCTATATGCTTTACTATGAAGGGCATATCCTATAAAACACTCTCTTGGGTTTTAGGTACAATATGTGTCAGACTGTAAGAAGAGCTCCCCAAGAAGAGCTCCAAATTTTTCAAGTGCCTCAAATTTATTTTTCAATAAATAAACATAAGAAAATCTCGGAAAATCATCAATGAAAGTAATAAACTACTTCTTACCACCTCTAGTGATAATATTATTTAATTCACAAATACCACTAAGGATAAGACCAAGTAATTCAGAACATTTTTTAGCACTTTTGAAAGGTTTTCTAGAAAATTTAGACTGAACACAAATTTCACAAGAATTTGTTTTAAAACCTATTTTTGAAATCAGCTCTAAGTCCATCATGTTTTTCAAATATGAATAATTTGCATGCCCTAATCCAACATGCCATAAATCAGGAGACACAATAATATAAGCAGAAGAAGAGGCAATTTTATTACCGACTAAATTTACATTCATCTTGAAAAGGTCTTTTGAGATGTAGCATTTCCTTACAAACACTCCATTTTTTGTAATTACAAATTTATGGGCCTTAAATACCAGTTTAAACCCATTCTTACTCACTATCGAACAAGACACCAAGTTCTTGCGCACTTCTGGTACGTGAAGCAGTTTGGTCAAAGTCAAAGACTTGCCGAATGAGTGGTGAAGAATCACTTTCCCCTAACCAATTGCTTTGGTCGTACGTAGAGGAGTTTCCCATGTAGAGTTCTTGTTCATCTCCGACCTACTCGTAGGAGACGAACGCACTTCTATCACTACAGATGTGCCGGATCGTGCCAGTGTTAATCCCACCAATCTCTACAATTGCTTACAAGATTCACCTCTATCACTACCGCCACAAAATTTTCTTTTGCAAGGTTGGCTTCATTTTTTTCCTTTAATGCCCTTTCTGCGTGGCAGCATTCCTTTGCATAATACCCTTTTTCCCTGCAGACAAAACATTCTACATCTTTTCTTTTGCCAATATTCTTGTGGCGCTAAAGAGCTTGGTTTTGGTTTCTCTTCTGTAATTTCTTGCATTGGGAATTGTTGGGCTTGGATTTTCTCAGACTATTCTTGGCCTCAGTAAGATTAGCCTTACCCACATACTCAGAATCCTTACTTTTAAAATCATGGTCCCGATGATCTTCTTGGATTCTGAGTCGGACTATGAGATCTTCAAAGTTCATCTCCTTTTTCTTGTGTTTTAAGGTGATCCCAAAATCCTTCCACGGCCGTGGGTGTTTATGGATGGTACTGCCAACTACAAATTGTTTGGGTGATTCCATTCCTTCATTTTGGACTTCATGAAGTATTTTCTAAAACTCTCTAACTTGTGTTATCATTGATTTTCCTTCTTCCTTCTTCTTCTTTTTTTTTTTGTGCTAAAAGGAAATTGTATTAGAAAAGGGAGGAAGGAAGAGAACAAAGGCTAAGAGCCCCAAAAAAAACAGCCCAAGAAGCTTCTATACAAAAAAAGGAGAAAGAAAAATGAGCACCACAAACCAAAATCAGGAAATCTCTGTAATGGGAAGAAAATTGCAAAACTAGAGGAGCGGCCTACCAGAAAAAGGTTTCTCTAAATTCCTGAGAGATGATGAAAGGAGCTCTGTCACGTGGATCTTTGCCTAAGTCAAGGGAGGCTCTAGAATTCCTGGAGATGAGATCATTTCTACTCTTCTAGATAACAAAAATGGTTGTAAAAAAATAGAAGGAATACCCTGCTTTGCCAACTCGTCACAGCTGTGGGACATCTAGTGCCAAATCATAGAGGGAGAAAGGGGAGTAGCATTTCCCACTCAAGCCGTTTGAAGAACCCAAGACCAAAGAGACACAGCAAGGGGGCGGAGGAAGAAGAGGTGAAAATTCATAAATTGGTAGAGAAAGGGGAGTAGATTTTCCTTCTTCCATTTGAAAATTCAAAAATTGTCGAATAACATACTTTTTGGTACCTGCATCCTCAGTAACATATTCTTTAATCAAAGCATCCCATAATTCCTTTGCGGTTTTATATTTTGGGAATACACCATCCAACGAATTATCCAAATGATTTAAAATTTCATTTTTACAATCAAAATCATCAGATTTCCATTTTTCATTTTCATATGTTTCGGCGGTCACATCTCCATAAGGTTTAGGACAATCGGTTAATAGCACATATAGAATTTTCATAACCTTGAGGAGATACTCCATTTTCATCCTCCACATTTTGAAATCCTTACCCTCAAAATTGGAAACTTTAGGGCAATATTCCAGAGCAGTCATTTTTAATTTATAATACAATAATACAGCTGAAATCTGCCTAAACTGTTGGAAAAAATGTTTCGTAGAAATTGTAAATAAATTTAAATTAGAAAATAAATGAATAAAGGAAAGAAATGACCGAACAATTGGTAGTCGAATCACATCTTAGAAGACGTTTCTTTTGGCAGATTTCGCTCCCACACAGGTTCAAATGGATCTATGGACATAGGATAAGACGGCTTTCTATCGGATGATCTCCACCACTCATGCACTCGAATCCTAGAATTGCAACTGAGACCTAGAAATAACGCATGCGCATGCGAGCGTGGCCCGCCCACCACGCGCGGCCAACCATGGCACGGCCGCGTGTGTAGTCGTCACTATCTTAGCCTTCTACTGAGATTAGCTAACACCACAATGTTATGTGAAAACACTAATAAATGACACTAAAGAATTCTCCACAACCATTTGGGACTCTCTTAAGTAAAGAAAAGTAAACACATGTGCTTTATTGCACAAGCATACCAACAATTTATACCAAGGACTAAACCTACACCAAGTCCATCAGGACAAACTATAATAAGCACATGCACTTTATGGTAAATGCTTTAATTTATCAAATTTCGTTGGATCATTGATTCATCTTTCAAATACAGGACTTAACATTCTTCATACACTGAGCTTGGTTTCTAGGATCATTAATGTATCTAGCAAAAAACACTTTGAAGTAGCGATAAGAATTTTGAGGTACATTCAAGGCACAAGGTACGGCATTATATACACGTCAGAAGAAGAAAACAAGCTCGTCAGATATCAGTGATTGAGCAGGATTAGTAGATGACAAAAAAGGCACTTCTTGATATATGTGCATCAAAGGTCATCTCATGGTCATCAACAAAGCAGAAGACCGTTGCATTATCATCAGCCAAAGCAAAATATATTTCAGCCACTAGTGCAGCATGTGAAGCAATATGAGTCAGAAGAACTTTGAACGATTTACAGTGTGAGCAAGGATTGATTGCCTTGGATCATCTTCTTTGACAATATGTCGATAATTGTCATGACATAAAATACGATTTTTCATAACTGGTCGAAGCAAAATTAGATTCGTTATCAGAGAATTAGTTGAAGGACTGGATAGAGTTAAAATTCTGCGAACCAAAGCTGTAGGCAACTTAGAAGTTTAACAAGTATAGAAAAATCATGGGAGTAGAAGATTTTCAAATTCAGGAGAAGTGTTAAAAGAAATGCTTTGAAAATTAAAAATTTATATATCATGTAAATATCTTAGAGTTTCTTGGTCTTTAAGAAACCAATGGCTACTTGATCATTAAAAAACTAAGGTCTATAAATATCTACACGGTGCATGTGGAAACGTAAGCAAGTGGTGTTTGGTGAAATGCTTATATAAGCAAGTATCAAAGAGTAGTAAAGTGCATTTATCAAAAGTTCTCTATCTCTATCAATTTCGTTGTTCCTCTTCCACAACACCTATGAAAGGAAGATGTTCTCCAAGCAATGGAATGTGGGAGAAACTGCCTCCTCGAGGGTCTAGATGGGAACTCCAGCACCTTATTGCTCATAGGAAAGTTTTCCCCTATTAGAAACCATCTTTACAAAGTTTTCTTTAGGATAAACCAAAATAAAATTTCATACTCAGATTGATTGAGCAATTCAATGCTGCAAGAACAGTGAGTACAACTAGAAAATTCAACCAAAGGTTTTTTTTTTTTTTTTTTTTTTGGTAGAAAAACCAAGGTTTTAATTATAATTTAAGGTGGCCTAGGATCTATCAATCAATGTGATGTAGTTAGTACCCATTCATTTTACGCCCCAAAATGAACAGCTCAAATATCTAGCCCATGTAGCTCACAAAGAGAACAGAGTTAAAGGCAGGTTGGATGGGTCACATAGGGAGACTGTTCACAAGCCAACAAGATCTTAGATCTTTCCTAGCCTCCCATGACACACCCTATAAACACATCCTAGAAGATCTATCTGGAGTGGAGTTTACGCATTAAATCAGAGAACCCTCCAGCTTGTCTATTCTAAATCCAACCAAAACACATTGGAGGATACATCTCTCAAATGTGCAGCTTATATAATCACTTCTAGAATTAGAGGTACAAACAACAAAGAAGGTAAGAATCACAAAAAACGAGAAATATCTTATAGATTCACCATATCCACTGTTGGAATAAGTAATACAGGAAGTCATGGTCTGCACCATCTTTAGCCTAGTGCATTAAAATGCCTACAATTGCTAGGATTGGATGGCACCTAGCCCTTTATTCTCCAAGCACAAGTGATTTGTTCATACAGACAAATCCATGAATAATAAAATTAAAAAATATATATGTATATTTAAAAGTAGAAAAACAAAAACAAAATATAACTTATGCATGTCTCTTAATTTGGATATTGAGGAGAAAAAACTAGAGAAATTGTACTGCAAGCAGAAATGGAATACTATGATACAGTACCAACCACCAACAGCAGGCCTTTTTCTTTGCATTACAATCAAAATGGGCTTAGACTTGAAACAGCTAAGATCCAAGAAACAACACAAATGTGGCTCAGCTAGCCCACACTCAATTGTGTAGCAACCACCACTTAATTATCGAACTTCTACAAGTAAAAGAGAAAAACGCATGTAAATGCATTTGAGAGAGTTGTCCACGACCAATGTGGGACAAGCTAAACTCAAAGAAATCTAATGCTATATATACACAAAACCACCAACAATAACAATAGATTTTTAGCAGTGAATGTTACTAATCAGAAAGGTTAATCACTTATCATAAGAGTATTATTGCCAGAATGAGAAACAAGGTTCATAGTAGAAGTGGGCCAGTAGCAGAAGTATCCCAAGATGGGAAGAAAAAGGGTTACTAACAACATTCCCAATTTGAGATTTCAGTATCGCCAGTACCAAAACCATATAACAGAGATTCCAACAGCCCAAATCTCAAAATTTCAACTACCAGTTCATTAGATGAGGAGGCTCTTATGGCCTGTTAATTATTTTGATTAAAATGCATGGATATTTAATATATAAGAATATTTTCAAGTGGTTCAAAATGAAAACCAAATGCTAGATATTCATTTCTCCTTCATTTTATTCAATTTTCAAGAAAAGAAAAGGTTAATTGATGCTGCTTCTTTTTTGCTTTTTTTTTTTGGAAGTTCACCTTTCATCTTCATGTTTAATCACTTAAAAATATCCCATATATTAAACTCCTATGTATTAATAGCCTACCATTAATCATTTCATGTTTTAACCAAGAGCGATTTTCTAAGGTGGGTGTAGGCCACGAGCAGTGGTTCTGTGACTATGAGACCACACCAAAACACCATGAGGAGTGGGGTCCATATTTTCCAAGACGCAAGTTTTTTGTAGTCCATGAAATTGTTATGGCAAGGGAATTTGGGGCAATTTTGAGAGAGAGGGAGAGAGATCTTTCCTCCCATATCCTACTACCTACCGACCCCTTCATAATATGAAACGTTGTTTTGGTTATAATACTAAACATTGGTCGAGCACTTGATCGAGCTTAACATAAAAAATATAAGTAGCATATTAGATCCGAAACCTACCCGTTTAGTGGTCCATGGGCCTGGACTGATTGCCCACTGCAATGCATTTCCTCAAGTAAATGATAGGGAAGCCACTGTCCAACGCACATCCAATCTGAGGAGAATTGAGATATGGTCATGGACTCATGGTCATCAGTCATCACTCATCACCTAGGCAGGCAGTCATTTCACAACTGGAAGCTGCAAATCCAAAAGAAAAACAGATACAGAAAGACAGTTGAGTGAAGATTGATCTCTAACCATTACCAAAAGTTTAGTAATATATAATTTTCTTACCAAAATCACATGGATCAGGAAAGACTATAAAAAGGAGAGTTATCTTGTGGGGTGCTTTTTCCTCTGCAGAAAGAGAGGAGAGAGGAGAGCGGGAAGGGATTGTTGCAAGAAGAAAACAAAACGAAATGGGTTTGGGCATGTCTGTGTGAACAGGTAGTGACGAACCATTTACCAGCAGACCCTTTTGGAATTCGTTTGGTAAGAGATCAGACTCATCAGGGAGAGGAGATCTTTGGCTTCTTGTGTTTGGTTCACTGTCTCTCGTATGATTATGATTTATGAGTGATATGAATGATGCCAAGTGTGTAAAGGTTGTGGTGTTGCACGAAAAGATCAAAAAGCTGTGTTGACTACTGAATTGAACGTCTTGTCATGTACGTTCACGTACATTTCTGTGGGATGTGTAGCCACGTGTAGGCAAAAGATAGAGTGCTGATAGCTTTTGCTTTTTCTCTCTTTTTGCCTCCAAGAAGATAAGTCCAAATGCATCTTCGTACTGTCGAATAGATTTTCTCCGGATTTTGATAAAATTTTGCCAGAAAACTTGATGACCGGATCTTCAAGTTATTTTAAATATAAATATTGTCCTCTTTAAAAAAAATGAGATTAAATAGGTGAAATTTAAATATTTACTGGAGAGTTGTTCTTATAGTAAGGCAACATGTGTGATGTTACAAGGCCCTGCAATATTGTAAAGTCGGATGTGTGTTATCACATGAATAATTGTGAGGGAAATACTTATATTTTAATAATTCAATGTCGGGTTTAAGAACCGTTGTACGGACAATAACCCTTTTAAATATAGGAATTATCGAAAAATTCTAAAAAAAAGTTGCACGCGACCACAAAGGGCATGTCTATGTTTAGGATTCTTCTCATAAGATGAACACACCGGTGGTAGGTTGTTGCTTCATCTCTTCTCAATTGTTAGATTGAGAAAATGAGATCTCAAGACTCATCACAACCATATTAATACAAAGACAATTGGATGAAGATAAAATCTTATTGATCACTATGTCAAATGCATTACAAACTTCTCTTTAAATAAATCATGTTGACATTACCATATAATATTATTTACCAACATTAGGTGAGTCCCATAGTAACCAAATTAGTCGGGTCCTATACAGATTATCAAGAATGAATTGTGTGATTGCAATTATTAGTTTGTCATTATTAAATGGGTCTCACTATTTGATAGCTCCCGGGTGTTAATATAACTACAAACATCAATTTAGTCCCACAATGAATTTTTTTTAATGGGTTCCGTTTGACATTAGATAAGGTTTTATTAAAAAAAAAAAAAACAGAGAAAATTAAATAGGGCTAGTTATGATAGACACCATTAGATGTATTATACTATGATTATCAACATTTGATGAACTCACCTTAATTAAACAACATTGCTTAGATCTCATGGTTTTAACATTAAATCTTGTGGTTTTTTAACAATTGATGGGTCCTACCATGATTATTGCACATGTGGTTCCTAATTAGTGGATACTGTATTGGGTCAGTTGATTACTTTCTCTTTATTTTTTGTCCGGTATATCATCTTGTAAGTTTTTTTTATAAGTTGTCAAACACTTCAGGTATATTGAGTTGCGTAGATTGCCAAATATCATAAGTGACACAATACAATAATATAACACTATTTTATTTTATGATAATGAAATCTTATAACATTTAAATTTATTGATATTATGTTATGCATTTATTCAAACACCCCTTCTTCTAAGAGCTCTAAGTCAAGGTTTTTATAGCAAGCAAACATGACGCAGAGAAAATAAAGTTTTCAAAATTTGATTTCGACAGGAAAGTGAATAGGTACGATATTCTATGAATATAGGATATTCCATAAGGTGATACAATCCCCGCCCCACCCCCACACAAAAAAAAAAAAAAAAAAAAAAAATCTAAAATCCCACTTATGTTTCAGAAAGTTAATAGATTTGTAACTTTCATATGGTCTTTTGTTGTACAAATAGTTTTGCGTGGATGGACACCAGGAAATCTTCCTTGAAGGGCTACTATTTAAAAAGTAATCACTATTTAAAAAGGTCAAAAACTTAGGAGGGCTTTCTTTTTTAATCTCGAGGACCGTGTGGAACAACTATATAAATAAAAATCTTAAAATGTAACGGGTTTTCAAAACAGTCAGGCAGGCCATCCTTGGCTCTACCAGTGCTCACTTGAATCCTGATCATTAGAACATTGCACTGAAACAAAAAAGGGATTCATCCTTAGGAAAATAGATTTTAGCAAAATCTTGCATGAGATGCAGGTAGACTCAAATGTACAGTTAGACGTTAGGATGTCATGGGAAGGACATAAGGAAGAAACAAAAGGAGAGAACCACTCACTTTATCAAGTTTCTATCTGATGTATCCCAATGTATTCATTGCATAAAAAGGAGCCTTTTTTTATTAATTTATTTTCTATAGGGTAATAACCTTACTCTGAAAAGAACAAGTAATCCTAAAATACGGTTGTGTTCGACAAGTCTATTTTTTACTTCTATTTATCTTAAATTTATCTACAATAACTTTTAGATTAGTTGGTAACACAAATATGTATGTCTGTTTCAAATGGACCCCATGCATTTTGTCTCTATTTCAAATAGTCACAAAAATGGGCAGAAATGAATCAAACGTATATGTTCGAGACAAATAGAGGCGAACTACTACAATGTTTTGGACATCATTGTGGGGCAATTTAGTTTTTTTGTATATTTTTTCTTCTAGACCCTACGACATGAGCCAACCAAATTGCTGACTGTCTTTAAAAAACTAAAAACGGCTATGGGGTCAAATTTTAGCCATTTGATTGTCAAGAATTTTGTGATATTTATGAAAAAATCAAGAACATTAAATCTACTTTTTTGGACTTATGTGGGCTCCAAAATCGAGATTTGAATTGTTTAACCTCTCTGGAAGGCTACAAACAACTATGGGTTCAAATTGAAGGTAGTATTTTATCATGGGTCTTGAAAGTTTTGTAAAGAACCTTGAACCATGAACCATTCGATGCATCAGATTACAAAAGTAAGTTTCACTTTTTTGTTTGTAGTCTGGTACTTCCAATTTTTAAATTATTTTGAACCTCTAAATCATAATCCAAAACAGCCATCCTCTTTAAAATGCCAAAAATAACTATGGAATCAAATTTTAGTCATTGACTGATCATGGGTTATGAGATATTTTTGAAGAATCTCTTAAACATTAGATTTACATTTTGTCTTTTGTAGGGTTCGAAATTAAGATCCGAACCATTCATCCTCTTTGGAAGGCAAAAATCATCTATGGAGTTGAATTGAGGTCTTATACCAGCATGGATTTTGAGAAATTGAGAATTCGTGAACCATTCAAGGAACTCAGGTTACAAATGTGATTTTAACAATTCTTTGGTAGTCCGATATTTTCAGATTTTCTATGATTCTGGGCCCATAAATCATGATCAAAACTGTCCATCCTCTTTAAAATGCCAAAAGTGGCTATAGAATCAAATTTCTGCAGTTGAATGATCATGAGTTTTGAGATATTTGTAAAAAAGACTCTTAAACCTTAGATCTATGTTTTGGTCTTTTATAGGCCCCAAAATCAAATTTTGAATTGTTCATCCTCCTGAGAAATTTCAAGTCAAAAACGACTATAGGGTCAAATTTCAAGTCTTATATCATTATGGATTTTGAGATATTTGAAGAAAAAAGTCGTGACCCATTGGATGCACTTAGGCAATGGAATGCATTTGATATGTCTCTTACCAAAGCGTTATTTATAAAATGTTTATTTCAAATAGCTCCATTTTATACAAAATCTGTTTCAGAAAAATCTTTCAAAACAAATCAGACTTACCAAACAGGTGCTAAATCTCTTTAATCAAACCAAATCAAAGCAACACCAATTGAATCAAAGCTAAGAAAGGAATATCAATCTTAAAAACGACCTGACCTACTAATCGTGATTGACCCAACTCCTTTAATGACGAGTCAACAATGACTCAGGCAATCCGCCTCGTTGCTTTTGGATAGGGACTCCTCATTAAGGATTACTATAAAGCTAAGGACTTCACATCAATTTTTATGCCTATTGATGTTTATGGCTAAGAAAAAATAGTATCAGTTTGTAAATTCACAAGAACAGGAATTTCCAACTCCTACGGAGGGAGGTCGGACTTGAAAAGAATTGAAAATGAGAATTTCACTCGCCTACATATATCCTTCAGAATTTACAATTACCAAATGTGGATTTTTTCACGATTATGTGAAAAATCAGTGAGGAATTTCCAAGGATTTCATCACGTTTGGCAACCAAATCCTTGGAAAAAAGATTTCTACATTTCACAAAGCCATGGAAAACTCACGTTTAGCATTTAGCAGTTGTAAATCCACGAGGATTTGGACCAATAAAAACCCTCATTTGAGGATTTTTTTTCAAGTGCACCCCCCTCCACCCATGCAAAAAAAAAAAAAAAAAAAAAAGAGAAAATCCAAAGGATTTGGAAATCCTAACTTGTGTGGATTTACACATTGAAATCAGATTTTCTTAGTTATATGTATTGATATACATTGATATTGATGTGAGATCCTCAGTTATATAAATCCTCAATTTTATGGATTCCTCACTCATTAGCAAACGTGCTCTAGCACTATTATCTCGTCTGGAAACCAAGTCCTCGATAAAGAGATTTTTGCTTTCCACAAAGTCATGCAAAACATATATTTGGCAATTGTAAATCCGCGAGGATTTGAGTCGTCTAAAAGGGAGACGGTATAAAATCCACAAATCTATAGATTCCTCACTTACTACCAAACATGAGCTAAGGAATCCTTGACTATACAATCATTAGTGAGGAAAATTCTATTCCAAGGGTAGTAAGGAATCCTCAAACACTTCATCTGTTACAAAACGCGAACAAAAACTTCATTCACTTTAAGTTCCTAAGAATCCAGCATGAAGTAGCGAACGGGCCTCAATTGTCAATCATGAGTTAAAGCCCAAAACTTGAAATCCATAGCAAATCTGCAGGTTGATAGTTGTATAAAATGTAGCTCGAGGATGCCAAGGCTCAAATTCAAGTACCCAACTTGAGCTTATTAGACAAAATTACACCAGGGCTTTAAATTTCACCCCCGAGACTAAGAAGCATTAGCACAAACAAAATCAGTCCAAATTGCATTTTTATTTAAATGGCCCATTTGGTTTGGGTCTGGTCCAGCCCAAAGTTGAAGAAAAATCTACATTCGAGGATGCATGTTGTCCTCTACCTAGAGGCGAGGATCATTTAATTCATCATTGGTTTACACCATATAATAGGGGTGAATGATCTACTGATGGGCTTTATTGGGCCTGAGCTTTTAGGTTTGTGAGTTGCACACATGCCTATTTTCTGGGCCATATCTAAAACAGCCCATGCCTCCTATAAATTAAATGAGCCGAGTCGACAAATACAAACACAAATGGAGTGATATTTCCACATATAAGAACTCAGTCGAGGCCTGCTTCAAAGCCCTAAGGCTGAATGTAGACCTCGATGTTAGATCCATTGACAAAATGGAATATGTTGGACCGAGCCATGTACCAACCCCCATTCTCAAGTATCCAATAAAAATCCAGCCATAAAAACTGGTTATTTTCAGTGTACTGTTACCCTGGGCTTTATCACCATCAGTGACACATCCTAATGGTTTTGAATAAGGGGTATCAACGGCTTGGGTATATAATTCTGGGTCCTACATCTCGTCCAAATTTGAGCCAATTTCAATGGGTCTAGGCAGTTAAGGTCTGAATAGGTGAGTTTTAGTTTTGAGGTTGATATGTTTTAATATTTGAAATCAAATCAGGTCTATTAAACTTCCTGCATCTTGCTAAAAATCCTTAATTCAAAAGGTCAGGCTTGCAGTTAAACTTCTAGGCCCATTAGCCCATTTATCAGATGGTATCTTGCTGTGAGTGTCCCTGGGCTGTTATAGATGAGTCCTACCCTCCCCTCAATTTCGTTTAAATGGTTAAGATTGTGGTGATCGTTGTGATATATGTATTTCCTTCTGCTAAGTTGGGTTGGGCTACTGGACCCAGGGATTGATCCCCCGGCATGTGAGAGAAAGCAAACACCATTCAACCATGTGTGTGTGTTTAGGCTAGGCGGAGACCCTTTTTTTCCGTATTGGTCCAGCTATCATTTGTAGAATTTAGAGTTCACGTCTGAATGGACCACTCTGGATTTTTGTAGGCAGGGACACTGCGGCCCAAGAATGCTAAAAGGCTCAGTAGCTTAGTTAAGTTGTCCTCACCCAAATATTTTCACTGTTGGGCATTGATACTAACTTCAAGGTAACCCAAGCCTAGCCAGATTGCACCTTGTTACCTGGCTTCAAAACCAAGGTTGGACCAGGAAACGAGTCTATCCAATGCCCTAGAGTCTAGACCACAAGAAGGTTTCACTTAGTGGACACACTCCCAAGTCCCCAGTGAATGGACCCAGACTCATTTATGAGAGTTGTACTGGGCCAGATATAAGAGAGTTTTTTTTTTTTTTTTTTTTATCAAGTATGATATGATAAATTATATTAAACAACCCCTTTTGGGTCTCTCTTTGGTTTCATTTACATGGAGGCCCCACCGTATGATCAATCCAAACTCTCCACACCAACCCCTTGAACAGATCCCACAATTGTTATAACACCCAAAAAAAATTAAGAGAAATCTCAGCAGAGGTATAGCTGAAAAAGTCCAGGCTCTAGCTTTCACTTTGGTGCCTCTGATGAGATAATGGCCCTGGGCTTTCTGTGAGGGTGCAGGTGATTGTGGTGTCCAGATTTGAGGTAGAAACAGAGGCAGAGTGCTGTTCTTTACTGGAAGAGCGTCGGTGGCTGCTTCGCATATATCTTGCCCCAGGATAACCGGGCCTCGTGGGCTCTTCAAGGCTGCCGAGCTTCTTTGACAGCATGACCACCACACGTCGCATTGTGGGCCGTAATTTTGGGTCACCCTGCGTACACAAGAGCCCGATCTGGATGCACATCAAGATTTGATCAGTGGCTTCCTTGGGCACCAGAATTGGGTCAATAATCTCCAAGGCCCGGCCTTTCTTGTGAAGCTTCCATGCCTGCAATATAGGTGACCTTTATTTGAGCCCATGAATGATATGCAGATTGCTCACATGATGGGCCCTAAAGTGGGTTTATTAGTAGCAATGGGCGGGTCTGATTGGGTTGGGGTTTACCCTTGAAGGTAGAGATAGTGACCCGCCCGGTGAAGAGTCACTGGGATACCGACCTGCCCCATTTGGTTAGGTCACGTCGAATTTAAAGCTTAAAACTTTTCAATTATATAAAAAATGCATGAGAATGAGTTGGTAGAGATTGCCTCCTTAAAATAAGCATGCCTCCAAAATAGCATTTGACAATTAATTTGTTCCTATTTATATTTAAATTTACTTTCAACTAATCTATCCCTCCGTCCAATATCCATGCCCCATTAAAGGGAAGGGATAAAGGCATATGGGGTTCTCCAAAAGATAACGACTAATTCTGAATTTTATAAATAATTAGTTTAAACAGAGTTTGTTTATGTACTCGGTGTTTACTTTTAACTTAAATTGGGTTTTCCCACTATGAATTAAAAGCTCGCGTTGGACGCGGGCCCTGAAGAGCTAATTATATGTAATAAAGCAGCAGCCTTCTTCGTGAGGGAGCGACATGTGGCGCATCCTAAGACTTTTTGCAACCCTACATTCTCGAATTACCCTTTTAATCTAATCTCACCAAACTACATATATTTCTCCACTCTATACAACTTTTCAAATTCGAATTAGTTTTTTAAAATTCAAATGTATATAGATAGCTTCCATCCATCCTAAAGAGATCGGAGAGTAATAATCGATTTCAATTTTATGATTGCACATGCAAATACCTAATACAAATACCAAATAAGAAAAACATACTCACACATGCTGTTTCATGCAACCAATTATTATATATTATAGACGTAGGCATCGATTTTGAAATTGGAGTCCGATTTCGCAATCGATTATAAAATTGGACTCTAATCTCAAATCAATTTGAGAAATTGGATCTCAAATCAATTTCAAGAGATAAGCTCTATTAATCACTATTAATCAAATCAAATCAATTCAAGTAACTTATCCAACTCAAATCCAAACTCTCAAGTTTATCAACTTCAAACCCAAACTCTCAAGAACTCTCTGAAATTAGAGTCCAATTTCGCAATTGATTGAGAATTGGATTTCAATTTCAATTTTAAATTGCGAAATTGGAACTCCAATTAAGATTTACATCGAGAGCCCACTTTTGTTAACCTTCTTAAGGTGAGTTTAAAATTTTAAAATATCAATTATGGCCATAAGATTAAAGAGTTTGGATGATGCAAGAATTATTGGGAGATTTTTTTTTTTTTTTTTTTTTTTTTTACAAGTTTTGGGTATGGATTAATTTCTTCAAATTTAAAGCTATCCCTTCATCAACATTGAGATCTACCTAATCCAGCTCCATACCATGATTGTCAGAGATATGAAGTAAACTGCTATATCGTGCCTTCTTATATATTTTAATTTTTATTGTAATTTTTATCATCTCAATATAATCTAAATTAAATATTATTTAAAAATTATATTCTTTTTAATATTATAAATTACATTGCCCATGCTAAGCGCGGGCATGGACACTTAATAAGAGCATTCTTATTAAATTCAAGAATCTTTCCAAATCTTCCCCATCATTAAATCAAAATCGGTACTTAATAAGAGCATTCTTCACAACATCATCTTGATGGACTGTACTTTTAAATCCATGGCATATATCATCTATTTAGTATTTTGTCTCCGTGAAGTATAATACATCATTAGTTGGAAGATGGATCGAAGGTGATGGTCTGGTTTCATGATTTACTTTGTAGAAGCCTTTTTGTACTTAGCATTTTTTTTTTTTTTTTGTCCTTTTTTTCTTTTTTTTTAAATGTATCGACTTTGGTGATGATGTTTAATTTTCTGATTTTTTTCCCCCTTTTTATTCTGGATGTATGGAATTTTTTTTTTTTTTTTGTATAGATAATTATGTTATTTCATAATGGTTTATGTTTTTGTTATGAATTATTATGTCTCTCTCCCCTTGACATACCATTATAGTTTTTGTTTAATTTTAGATATCATTTTTCTATCCAAATTCACAATTTACGCACCGAGGTGGGGTGGGGTGGGGGGGTGCACTTTCTTAAATTGTATTCTGATACTTTATTCTCCTTATTTTCCTTTTAATATTCAGTAAAAATTAATCTATGAGGCCCATTGTGGATTTCAATTAATTCCAAAATCCACATTTAATTCTAAAATGGCACTCAATTTATGGCCAAACACAAATATAAACAAATCAATGTCCTAAATCTTTATTATTTACTTGATATTTACCTAAAATTTTCCAGCTACCTAAGATTTCTCTAATGAGTTTCTACCTTTATTATGAATTATATATTAATATTTATTTATAATTTATTTAAATATTTAAAAATATTTTTAATTAAATATTTTAATAATTTCTTAATTACGTAGGCCTACTGCGCTGGTTATCTAATTAAAAGGATATTTGAATCACCCCATATCTTTAAAGTTCTATGCACATACAAACGGCATCTATGAATTGGTTGGCATCCCAAATAACTCTATCAAGTAAAAAGTATAGATCCTTATTAACATGGAGTAGTACACCTCCTTTTGCACTGTATGAAAATAATAGAAAAAACCTATATAAGAAGAAGTAAAACTAAAAGAAAGGAATTAAAAGAAAGCAACCGTGCGATACTTACTACTTATGTATTAAGTACAATATAAAACTTAAGTAATAAAATATAAATAAAATAATCAAAGTATGTGTATAGATTTTTATGACATTTTGTAATGGGTGGGTGGGTATGAAATTGCTTTTATATTCCGCTTTTGTTACTACTAAGTGAATGTGATAAAGGCATTTTAGTACATATTCACATATATATAAATATATATTATATAAAATAAATAAAAGTAAGAGGGCCAAAGATAGGGCCAGGCTGAGCCAGTACTATCCAAGTCCTATCCTAGGAATTTTCTTTAGAAACAAATGCTCTCATTTTAAGGGCCTTTTGGGGGCTGGGCCCCTTTGTCTCAAGGCGAAATCCCTCAACCTTGCAGATTTCTTACCTATTACAAAATGCAACATGAGAAATCATGAGCTATACAAATGCTAAGCGAGGAAGTCCCTATCTAGAGTAGTGACAGGTCCTTAAATCTGTAAATTAGTCACCTATTACAAAAGGTGACCTTATAATCTTGAAGGAAAAGTATTACCTTCTTGTTTTAATTAGATTTGGGGTCCTGTGATTGGGGAAATCAGAAAATTAACTTCTATTGTCTAGTCTATCATCCAACTTTTAAAATCCAAACCAATTGGGTCGGGTTGGGTCATGTTTGATTGGATTGCCCATGGCAGGTTGAATAGCATGGAAGGACTCGAGACAAGCCTAACCAATAATTAATTGGTTTGGAAATGTTAAACCACAATAACCCAATTCGGTTCGGGTCAAGGCCAGGTCTGTCTGTATCTTCGGGTTGTGGCCCATCAAGCCCATGTTGAAAAAATCATTTTTTTAACGGTCATTACCCAATGTGAGTCTCGCCAAAGTAGGGTCCTGAGACGGTCAAGATTGGAGAGTGGAGACTCCCTTTGGCATATTATGCACATTAAAAAAAATCATTTTATTGGGATAATATTGCAATGACCGGAGATAATATAAGGATAATTTCAAATTTTGCTGGCATATTACTAGAAAATATAACTAAAAGAACAAGATTCTTTTTTATAATTAAAAATAAAAAAATTGAGTTATAAAAATGATTTGAAAATAGAAAAATAATGGAAAATAAAGTCACCGAGATAGGAAAGTGAGAATGGATTCTCCGACTTTGGACTAAGTGGTTCACTAGCCTCTAATATAAATCCATATTTGAGGGCCACTTTTGAAACCCAAACCACCAAATCTCATTAAAACTAAATCCTATCACTATAAAAAACATGCCCAAATATACCCCAAGGACCCAGTGTTGAATTAAGGATTCCAACTAATGCGTTCCCGGCTAAAGTTGTAAAGGCAGATGTGAGACTCCATAAAAGGACTAAGTAGTCTCTCGGATGAAATGATTATTCAACTATCACCCTATTAAATCAAATACACTAAAAGGCTATCACCCTATTAAATTGATTACACTAAAAGGCTCGTTTGTGCAATCTAATTGTAGTTAAAATGAAAGGAAAACCTTCCGATTTTGTTGCATGCCAGCTTCTCTCGCCAATTGGTGTGTAACGTTTTAAAGTTGCATAAAGGAACTACTTTTCCTCAGGCGAGGATGTACTTATCCTTAAGAGGTTGAACTTGCGTTTCTGCAGCACATTGCACAAACGAGTCCTTATATCGTTCACTCCTCACCTCTTCACTCTTCATGGGTTTGTTTATTTAGACAAGAAAATTTTGCTTCTTTTAGTAACTTAAAAAGTTTAGAGTCTCACCCACTGGAGGAGGTTCTGCGCATCAACTTCACTTTTGAAGGTTGCATTCCTCTTGCCGCTGATTAACTCCAAAACCAAAACTCCAAAGCTGAAAACATCAGCTTTTACCGAGAGAAGCCCATGCATGGCATACTCTGGAGCCATGTATCCACTGCATGCACAGATAGCAGGAAAAAAACATCCAATAAACGATAGTACATGTTAGAAAGATCTAGTTTTCTGCATGTGGATATTAATTAATGTAAAAGAGAGAGAGAGAGAGAGAGAGAGAGAGAGAAATTGGGAGGGATTGCTAAATGCTTGGTGGCGATTCCACACGCAAACTGGTGAGCCAACCCATCCCAAATCTAACCAGGTAATTCAAAGTTCAGGTTAACCAAAAAGTGGCAATGGTCAAATCGGGACAAGTTCCTGTCAAGTGGGTTGAGCACTGTTTGTCATTTATAGGTTCAACCCAGACCCAGCCGCTTATTAATGCTAACTAAAACTTAAAAGGCCAATCTAAACAATCAGTTAGATTAAGTACAGGTTGGATTAGCGGTTTATAGAGCAATAGTTGGGTTGGCAGTTCCCAACAGCAAGAATGAAGTCAAGCTGAATCCAACTTATTTATAAATCAGGTCAAACCATCAACCCAAACCCAACCCAAAAATAAACATAAACCTAAATCAGTGGGTCAGACTTGGGTTGGCTGGTTGATCCTTCTTATTGTTGAATTAGATTTTGGTTGACATTTCATACTCAATAGATAATAAGTAGGCCACTGTCAGTCAATGAGAACAAGTAAATGAGAGGAGCAGAGCATACTTGGTGCCGGCCACACGTGTATTGACTTGTGGCTGGTCTTCAGGGAAGAGCCTGGCCATCCCAAAGTCACCTATTTTTGGGACCCACTTGTGATCAAGGAGAATATTGCTGGCCTTGATGTCCCTGTGAATGATACGGCAAGGAGAATCCTCATGCAGGTACAGCAACCCCCGTGCCACCCCCACTATCACCTCATGTCGCCTCTTCCAATCCAACTCCCCACGCTTTCGTTCGTCTGCATCCAACCATCCATTCGGCTCACATCAAAATTTTCTCTATCATCCTGACCGTCAAATCATTCTCAACTGATCTCACACGTTGAACCCAGAAATAAAGAACCAAGATTGGCCACAAACAGTCATTTGAGATAAGACAGCCCTCGGGTGAGGAAAGGTAACTATTCAAGTTTGAACCTAAATGCCCAGAGCGCGGAGCGGAAGCGGGAAGCGAGGCTGAGAGCGGGAGCGCAAAACTCTAAGTTTTAAAATAATTATATCTCCAGAGCGCTTATACAACATAGTGTTTGTGGGTACAAATATATATTATCCATATATTCAAGTATCAAAAATAGAGAAAAAAACTAACTCTGCAATTGGATCACATAAAATGGATAATAATTAATAAGTCAAAAGAATTTTCTTCATTCAAAAGATAAATACAAGCTTGTAGCAAAAGAAAATGCACAAAAAAATACAATTATGCACGGTTTGCTCCATATTCGGTCGAACCGCGCTCCGAAGACAAATCCGCTCCGAAAGCGTCAATCCGCGTTTTCAGAGCGGAATCGAGAAGGCTGAAAAGAGGTTCCGGACACTAAGGTTTGAACCTAGGCAACCAGATAAGAACCGCCACATCTTACCACTAGGGAAAGAGGGTGTTCTTATCCATTATTCTGTTGAGAATTCGGATGGTGGGGATTTTTCATCTGGCCCTCAATTTACACATCCTAGATGATCACTGGATGGACGATTCAGATTACCACGAGGTGACATACAGTGGACTGTTTTTACTTGTGAAAATGAATGAAATTCGAGAGACTTCCTGGGCGGGCAAATCTCTCAAGGCATGGAATTGGGAGAAGACATGGATCATTAAGTCAAGGTCCATACAATGCATCGAAAGCTCATTTTACACAACCTCAAGAAGGTTCGCACTACAAAAATCCACCCTTTTAAAGACTCAAGACGTACTGGACGAAATTGAGTTTCAAACTAACAAACAAACCCCTGGGGCCACGTTTCCAAATGATGACAATGAATATTAGCAAACATCCAAGGTATTGGAATTCAGTATTCAAAGCGGGAGTCTTTGCTGGTTTTCCACAGAGTCGTGCAAAACCGCCTTTGGCATTTGCAAATATTCGAGGATGTTACCAATGGGAACCCTCAATGTATATGATTTTCTAAGTCTAAGCCCCCTCCCATAGGATTTGAAAATCCTTAGATTTGCATATCCCAGTTTTTTTTTATTTTACCCATAAGCATGGATGCGCATTGGTATCAATGAGATCGAAATTGTCAGCTATTATAATTCTCAATGAGGAATCCTTATTCCAAATAGAGTGAGGAATCCTCAAACTTGCAGATTCCTCACTTGTCACCAACAAAAATCAAAACTTTTTAATTACAAGAAAAGAATTTCTTAAATAGATGTTCTGCTGTTTTGGTTAAAAAAAAATAGAAGGTGTGATTTATTTATTTATTTATTTATTTATTTTTGGCGTTGCCTGATGGGCAAGGGCCGGGATTTATTTTTGGCGTTGCCTAATGGGCAAGGGCCGGGGACCACCCAATACTTGCTTAGAAATCAATCCCTGAGCAGCAGCCCCTACATTCTCGTAAACGTGTGATTCTATATTTCTATGGATGAAGGAGAAAGGACTTTTGGAGATTGGTAGGCTTGCCAAACTTCAATTGACTGACGGTCACTAAATTAAAAAAAAATAACGAAATGATTTATAACTGGAAAAAAAAAAAAAAAAAAAAAAAAAAACAACTTCTCCATTAAAAAATCCCGAAACTTAAAACAAACAAGACCAAGTTCACATTTCAAAAGGGAACCGGACCAAACATGGCCGGCAGAAGATCTTCATTATCATTACTTTAAAAAGAGAGCCACATAGTAAATTTGTGACACTCGTACCGGATAATCCGTTAATACCATTTAAACCATTGAATTGATCACAAACCATCTGTTGATCCGGATTAAACCATTGTTAGCCTCCCACCTCTTTAATAATCCTCATCTACCATCAATTCCTACACTAGTCTCTAAATCTCTATATGACAATCATTTACCACTAAATTGGATCAGATGGTCATCAAAATTAGATGAAAAAAAAGAGAGAGACCAAAAGGAATTGATTTTTTTTTTTTATTTTATAGTGGCGTCATGGCTTACCAAAAAAGAGCAGCTTGTCAAGGCTCTCGTTAGCCACGTATTCATACACCAGAAGCTTCTCTGTGCCGTGCGCGCAGTACCCGAGCAGATTCACCACGTTCTTGTGCTGCACACGTGACAGCAGCCTCGCCTCGTTCGCAAACTCCCTCCTCCCTTGCTTCGACCCTCGACAAAGCTTCTTCACTGCAATCTCTCTCCCGTCCCCCAACTTTCCCTTCATTTTTTTTTTTTTTTCAAATCCAACCCCGCAAAAACAAAAATTACAAAAGCACACTCACAAACACCAACCTTTCGGTTAGAAAAGTAGGCACGAATTGTAAGAATTCCACATACCTTGTACACTGGTCCGAATCCGCCCTCTCCGAGCTTCAGCTTGGGGTGGAAATCTCGAGTTGCAGCGAGGAGGGTTTCGAATGGGAATTGCTTCTGTTCTTGAGCTGTGATCTCCTGCAGGACTTCTTCTTGCTGATCGGAGGAGTCGGATGATGATGATGAGAGGGCTTTCTGGAGACGAGATGCGAGGGCTTTTGCGAGGGTTTCTATGAATTTCCCTGTTTTCATTGGTTGGGCTTGTTTGGGGTTTTGGATTTGATGGGTTTGGGCGTGTGTATAAGTTGTATTTGAGGCATGGATTTGAGGACTTGGGGAAGAAATGAGAGAATCAAAGGGAGGATGGAATAAAAAGGCTGAACCTTAATGTCACTCTTGCGGCTCTAGTGAACGCCATGTGGCGTGGGACCTACAACAAATTACTTTAGGTCTGGGAGCCCGGATCATCTATCGCATTTGTTATACCTTTACCGTGAGTGAACCAGTAATACTCCGCCACGTCATTCAAAAATTTAGGTGCTTCCACAGTAGGATGATTAAGGTTTTATTCATCTGTGATCTATCACCCTATTTCATTGCAACAAGAAGTCCGGATCCCTCGTTTTGCCCAAACAGAGGCCATTGCCAATGTGCCACATGGACAAAAGATTAGACGCACTCATTCTCCAAGGAAAACCAGATCCCCTATTTGGTCAAACAGGATTTCAAGGAGTGCCACGTGAGAAATGAAATTTTTATTTTTATTGGAGGAGATAGGATGTCATTGATTTGACATCATCTCTCCATGTGGCACCCCAGATTGGTCAAAATAAAGATTCATCTCCTTTCTTGTATTGTCCACTCATTTTCTTGTACACGTAACATATGAAGATTGATCCAACCAGGAGATCCGGATTCTACAATAAATGTGCGATGTAGACTGGGACCTGACTCGGATGAAGTAGGTCTGGACTTTTGAGGATGCTAAAACGAGAGCTCGTGTGCAATATACTATGTTGTGTTACATACGAGGAAGGAATTGTCAATGATGATACGAGGCACAATTAAATGATGTTGTTGAGTGATAAGAGTGAACACTTTTCAAAAAATATGGTTAGATCAAATATTAATTAGGGATGTTGACAGTGTAAGATGGGCTGCTATTATCAGTAAAAGAAATTCTTAATATGATGTAATTAGTTTGAAACCTCTATCTATAGTTACTCTTATCACTAGTTAGATGGAGTGAAGTAAAGCTTTCTTCCATCATCATCGGTAAAAAAAGACTAAGGATCATATCAAAAGTACAAAATTTTGAAATTCACCTCTTAATTAAAAAATAATGATAATAATTTTTCAAGCCACTAAAAAACAAAAATGCATCTCCTTTTACCCAAAAAAAAGTAAAATAAAATTCCTTATCAAGCAAAAAAAAAAAAAAATTTCAACATATGATTAGACCCCCTAATATTTTATTCTCTCTTCAATATTCACTTCATTACACACCCTACAAGTATTTTTACCAAACAATTGGTAAAAATGCTTGTAGGGTGTAATGAAAGATAGACATCCTATATTTCGACCTTTGGATCTCCATTTTTCCTCGTCTCATTTCTTTTCATCCAGGAACATGTCGGCACCCTCTGATAAACAATGGTTGATGCATAACTCATACAAGTAAATGAGCAAACTTAATAGGATGGCAATCAAGTTTGCATTAATGGATTGAGATAAAATGGAGACATGGGAAACAAGTCAATGGCTACAAAACTTTTAATAAATAAAATTGTTGACGTGGCTAAAATAGGTGAAACGTTACTAAGAAAACAAGGCTCAAGGAGAAGGAAAGTCTCACCGTTTTCCTCCAATCAACATCCAGCTTTAAAGGTATAAAACAGATTGGATTTGGACATCAACGTACACATATTAAGCAAGAAACAGCTTAATCTTGCATCCTACTAGATTTTAAACACTCAATACCAAATTGGACTAGGTGAGGTATACAAATTGGTTACAAATAAATCTAATTCAGTCAAAACCTGACCTGACAAAAAGAAGTTCTGTTTGCCCCGTGGAAATAATTGAGCACACCGACTTTTTAAAATCTCTTTTATTACCAAAATACCCATGTGTGAAATGATGAAAATACCCATGAGCTTCATTTTCTCTGCAGGTGCACGGTTGTGAAACCCCGTGCATATTTCATATGCACAGCATCTGAAACTCCGTGCACCCCACCAGCAAGTGATACACGCTCAGAAAGAGGTCAGCCTCCTATCTTCTCAAAATCAAGAGGGTTCTGCTCTCTAATTGTCGAAGAAGATCGGAGTAGTGTGGGTTATGCTGGAATAGGGTTGTTCCCAATGTCTGTTTGCACTCTCGGCGGAGGCTTGATCGGAGCTCGCCAAAGGGAGAGATACTCGCCGGTGATGGTGGGGCTGAGAGGGGAGCTCGTTGGAAGGAGAGATGATTGCCAGTGATGGGGCGATCGTCAGGGTTCGATCGTAGCGGTGGGAGGGGAAGAGAAGATGAGAAGATGGTGTTGTGGGTATCATTGGGGGTGGGCTCAACAAAAATGATCTTTTTATTTTTCTTGGTGAGGTGAGCTTGAAAAGTAGGTGTGTGCAACCAGGTACATGGGTGCGAACAAATTTTCTCCTAGACAAAACTCCTGTGAAGTGCCCCTAAGGACATGTTTGTGTACACATCCTTTCCGCGGAAAGGGAAAATTATCACGTCAGCAAATTCCATAAAATTGAAATCCTCATAAAAGGATTTCCGCATAATTTAGAAATTCATATTTGATGTGAATTCTTTTTCCTCGCTGAATTGGTTCCAATGTTGTTTGGTCCGAGAGTGGATTCCTTAATGAAAATCAAATTTCCCTGTTTGGTGCAACAATTTTCCACGAAAAAATAGTATAAGCTTTTTATAATTAAATTATCCATTCAAATTGACACCCTTGATTAGCCACTAAAAAGTTGCAAAATTTTTGTGATTTTAAAATAATTTAGCTAAGTTAAAAAATATAAAGTTTCAAGCTAAAATCATGAGACACCTATATTCTGACGGATAGGAAGAACCTACTCTTTTCGTGGTAGGTGTCTACATGTGCAATTCATGGTGTTGGCAACCAAATAGATACCTTTGACATTTTTAGATGGTAAAGCCTTGGGCTCAAGAGGCCCACTCCCTAGAGCTTGTCATCATGGGGCGGGGTCCATTTCAAGTTCTTTTGTAAGATACTGGAATTATCATTTAAGTTTTGATCTCCCATTCCTATAGATTAGCCGGATGACACGCATTATAATACATCCGTTAAATGGATATAGAGTTGCATTCATTGAATAACATTAAAGAAGGATTCAACATGATCCACACATGATGCCTTCAATTCCCAGAAATTGTAATTCAATTGGACTCATCGATTAACATCATCCCATTTGAAACTCATCAAAAAAATTAATTCACTCAAATTGGGTTCCAAATCAATATAGAACATCATATCTAATGGCTCTAAAATAAAGCAGCACAAGTCATTTTCCTAATATGAGACATTGTGATCCAGGTTTGTGACAATGCCCAACCAATATCATCATCTCTATTTCCAACTAACAATTCTTAAATTGACAGGGCTGTTCATTGGTGAGGCACTTCTCCTCAATCAATTCCAAAAATTCTTGTAGCTGACCCTAATATATATGGGACAATTTTATGATGATAATGATGATGATCACCAAACTAAAAACCCATCTGTCAAAATCCATCCAAATATTAAGACATATAAATTATATGAGAAATGAAGCAGCTAGGATTAACACAGCCCCATTCAAAACCCATCAAAGAATTAATTCACTTAGTTAGGGTTCCAAATCAATATAGAACATGAGATCTAATGAATACAAAATATAACAACATGGGTCATGCTTCATTGACATTCAAATTGAGGAAAGCACATTTTAATTGAAACCAGCCTAATCATATATAAAAGCATCACCAAACTAAAAATCCATCTTCCAAAATTCATCCAAGCAAAAATTTCAATTTGAGGAAAGTCATTTGGAGAATAAACTAGAACTAGTGTTACAAGCCCTTTATCTTGGTGTTTTATGAGTATTAGTAATCTCTAATTAATAATTGAAATGAAAGCAAACACCTCAATGTCGACAAAATACAACAAACCTAAATATAGGTTAGCAAGGACAGTCGCGGGGGGGGGGGGGGGGGCGCGATACCTGCTGCTGATCGACGACGAAGATTCATTTGTTGTGGACGACGAAGATGGAGCCGCTCCTGCTAATCGACGACGAAGATTCATTTGTTGTGGACGACGAAGATGGAGCCGCTCTTGCTGATCGACGACGAAGATTCATTTGTTGTGGACGACGAAGATGGAGCCGCTCCAAGAGAGTGAAGAACGAATAGGATTTTGGTTGAAGCATAGAATCGAGCGTGGAAATGAGCTTAAATAGTTGTGATGAGTTTTCCGAAGAAAAGCAATTCCAATAGCCCCTCTCGTGCAAAACCCATTTCCATACTTTTGAAGGAAAAAGTTGACTAGGCAAAAAACTATTTTCATAAAATTGCTATGCACCAAATACATGAAAATTGAATTTTCTGAAAAAAAAAATAAAAATAAAATCACGTACTACAAAAACATGTCCTAAAAACGAATGGCGCGCGTGTTAACCCCGACCCATCCCCATAACCCCTTAACCAGGCCCTTTGATTGGCGTTTGACTGCTGACTTGAAAGCCACCGACGCACGCGACGACACCCCCATTTCCGTACTCTCCATATTTTCAAATTTCCATCGCCACCAAAATTATACAAACCCACCCAAGCCCCAACCCATATCCATCCTCTATAGGAAGCCTCTTGCTTTCACCCTTCCCTTCCCTTTCTAGGTTTACACGCAGACACCGAATCTCCTGCGATGGCTGGGTACTCTCTCTCTCTGTGTGTGTGTGTCAGTGTTTCTTTTTCATCATCGAATATACTCTCACATCACTGTTTGTAGGGTTTGGTTACTTTTTGGTAGTTTCAATTGCCTTTTATTTTGTTAATCACTGAGAAATCTCTTTATGATCGAATCTCATTCCAAATTCATTACTAGGATTCAAATATAATCTACTCCTTTTGTTTTGTTGGAAAATGCGGCTTTTGATTTTGGGGAAGTCTGGTCTGGGTGACGGTGTTCCGGTTTATTATCAAGTCGGACACGTGGCTTGGTCTCTCATTGGATGGGTCTATCAAGCTGTTCATTACTTTACACTAATCTCATTTACAATGTCCGCTTCAACTCCTTATTTTGTTTAATAGTTAGCTACCGGCAATCCCACTTTAGCATCAATTGGGTTTTAAATTTTGTCTCAATCACCCCATAAACTTGTATTCTATATTTCCAGTCATGAACCTATTAAAGAAAACCCTTCCATTTTATAGATATGAGGAAGTGTAAGTCATATGAGGATTTGGCTCAAGATAGATTGGAATGGCGAAGTAGAATTCGTGTAGCCGAACCCAACATAGTTGGGACAAGGCTTTGATGATGATGATCCTTGTTTTGAGTATTTTCAAACCATTAACTCAAATGATCTTCTACAAAGCTGTAATTTATCGTTCGATTTCTTGTCTAATTAAGTTAGTACAGACTCTTTTCCAATAACATATACTAACAAACTTCATTTTATATTTATGCTGACAAGTTGCCCACATCTGTGACAAACAAATATGGGCTAGAAGGAGAAGCCTTTAGTGCAGCCTAACTCCAAGTGAGAAGTGAATTATTTCTTAACATGGAGTTCTTGAACTTGCTATCAATCATTCATACATGTTTCATTGTCATGTATGTGTGTCGGTCCATTAAGTATGCATTTTCTCTGTCTTGTCTGCCAGGCCAATTGCTTGATAACCTATTGTAGACCTTCTATAAATCAATAAAAAAATATATATCATTATACCATCTTCTCCATATCAGCTTTCTATGAGTTGTTTCCATGTCTTTAGTTATCATTTTATAGGAAAAAAAAAAAAAAAGAAAAAAAGAGGAAAATTTTATTTCCTATGAATCTACCTAGCATAAAACTTGATTGGTCCCAAAAATATTAGAGTCTTGTCTTTGATGTTCATAAATTTCTCTCCCAAAGTTAAGTTGTATGGATCGTAATGTTGACAGCTCGCTAATTGCACAATTTTGGACGTGTCTCCTCTTTTCTAATAAAGGGGACCTTAATATTTCTCCTCTTTTTAAATAGCTGCATGCATTCTTGTTCTTAAAGTTTTGTCTAAGAATCTAATTATTTGTCCAAACTCACTCACCTTTTTGTCTCAATAAAGAGTTCAAGACCCATATTTCTATAGTATTCCATCTGGTTGCAATGCTCTCATAGTCATACTATTTGTTTTGAGCGATGGTGATTTTATGAATGGGAAAGAGTTTATACAGTTTAACAGATATATATTGACTAGACGGGTCTCACAAAAATGGGGACACCACCCAACCTCCAAAATAAACACAAACCGAAGCCCCCTAGGGCGAGAGGCGACTCAATCATGGTAGAAAGCAAACTACATTGCCAAAGACCATTCATGCCTCCTTACAATTGCTTAGCCAAGGTGTCAGCTTTGATGTTCTCTAACTGAGGCAAATGCACAAAGGAGGCATGGACTTCCAGGCCCTTGACCTCCTTACGATGCCTGCTAACTGCCTTAGTGCCTTGCAACCCTCAGATTCCCAAGTGATGACTTATGCCAAACCACCTTTTACAGTGACCTAGGAGATGTTGAGGTTTCTGACTTTGAAGTACCCTCTTGCATTATTCATCCTTTTTAAGGAAGTTTTCTTTTCTTCTTCTAGCTTTGATATCTTATTAACCATATCTTGATTTGATTCTAATTCATGATTTACTACCTCCACATTTATGTAGTCATTTGGTGTTTAAAAACAAAACTCATCTTTTTTTTAACAATTATGCTTTTAAATTTATTTTACCATATTCTTACCTTGATTTTTTCATTTATCGTAGCTTTTCTAGCTTATAACGATTCTTGTTCCTTCGTTAGCTCCAAATTGGATATATAAACTGTCCCAAACTTCATATAAACTTTATATCTTGTCCTCTTGCGATCTCATGTTAAGATATTGTCTTTTGATTTTCTCCACTTTATAAACACTCTCAAATCATTAATCTTTGTCACTTTGTAATGCGCTCTCATGGAATGACTAATCAATTCCGGTAGATTGACCATTTGTAGTCTTAGCAAATGATAGTTTATTTGTCTACCCCTTTTTCTTAAGAGGCCATCAACTTACAGGGAGAAACTTTTTCTCACCGACACTGATGTTGGCATGCGTTGGACATGTCCAAACTATCTCAAACGATTCTATTCTCTCCTTATTCATCATCTATTGATGTTACCTCTAAATGCTCCCAAATGCACTCATTTTTAATTCTATCTTTCTTAGTTTTATGGCACATCCATTTTAATATTTTCATCCATGCTACACTCAATTTTTACATGTGTTGTTTTCTAGTTGGCCAACATTCTGCTTCATAAGTCATAGTTGGTCTAATCGTCATCTTTAAAAAAAAATTCCTTTAATCTTAGTGGTTTGTATCGATCACAAAGCACTCTAGAAGCAAGTCTCCACTTCAACATCCATCTCTTATCCTATGTTTGACGTCCTCATCAATATCTTCATCCTTGCTAATTATTGAGCATCGAAAGGAATCTCCTTGTGGTGTCTCTTGAGCTTCAACTCTCACGATAGTTACTTCTTTTATTTTATTTTATCGGTAACAATAACATTTTATTAAAAAGTGGATAAGTACAACGCAGATTAGACCAAACAGAAAAACAACATAGCCCAGAGATGAACTAGTGCAAGAGGTATATACCAGACTACAGCCTCAACTATGCTACATGGGCACTTAGAGATTCACTTCTCTCTGCACATCGCCATTGAAGTCGCAATTCATATATTCTGTCTTTGTACAACTTTAAAACCCTTGGATTCTAAAGGTTCCCATTATCACCTAGGTTTCGCATACCCTCCATCTCTTGATTTGTCCACTAATACTATAAGATCTGCGAACAACATATACCAACGTACCTCCTCTTGAATATGAGTAGTTAACTCGTCCATGGACAGTGCAAAAAGATAAGGGTTTAAAGCCGACCCTTGATGCAAACCTATATTTATTGAAAGTTCACATGTCTCTCCACAAGCAGTTCTCACACTCAATACCTCCCTCTCATACATGTCTTTAACAATGTCAATATAACCTTTGTGCACTCCATTTATCTAAAACCCAACAAATCAAATTTGTAAGTGTGACACGCCGGCCCAAAATCCCATAATCCCGCACGGTTACTGAGGCACTACGCCCCATGGGGCCTCGAGTCATGCAACTCACATGCACTTTTGATCCCTAATTGGTTGGGTTCCCACATGATTTCACGTGTGGGGTGTTATTAAACCATCACAAACAAGGTACATTTCTCTTAACGCGGAAGCTTGTGTAACATAATGAACCTGTATATAACACATATGAAGCATGGTATCTAATTCAACATTCATCTCTAGCATATTTGAAGCAATACAAATAAGAGCATAAACTAGTCCATGGATACCATTCAAGTTCAAGTTTAAGTTAGAAGAAACTGTTAGAGATAGTAGCATGTAAAGGAAGAAGTTTAGTTAAAGTATTACAACACATTTCTATAAAGTTTAAACAACAATGGCCATCCGGGCCAACATAGGGAAGGACATGATGACGAGCGCTCAATGTACACCGATGTCTAGAAGACATCTTCTGGAGTCCACTCAGCTAGTTTTTGAGGTGTCTCCTTGACCTTCTCAATCTTCTGAGCAATGGCGTCATGGTCCTCACATGTAACGCCAGGTGTAGCATCATTAGACGCAACAATCAAGCAAGACAAACAAATATGAAACATAGCATGTGATATCAAATGAGTACATAAAGGACAACAAATCATGTGAGGTCAAATAAGAGTGAACTAGGCATGATTATGCATGAACATGGCGAATCATTAATAACACAAGCTAACAAGCCTAACAAAATGGCATATCCACGTAAGCTATATTCTCTCGATTCAACCATTATACATGGGTTAAATAAAGAGCATGAAACATAACATAGCATGATAGTACCACTAGGAGGCATAGGGCCTACAAAACTCCATCGTGGACTTGGAGCACCGGCAAGCTCCCATAACATAACCTAGACTATAACTAGTCCATAAAAATACTAAATCCTTACTTAGCTGGGTCCGAATGTGATAGGATCGAAGCTAAGTGGTGTTGACACAATGATTGAAGTGTACGAAGTGTGAATTGTAAATCATAAGCATGTACATAAGCAAGAACATAAGCATAGGGCGTAACATGACATAACATGTGTGCAAGGTCAAATCAAGTATAACAAGGACATGAAACATAAAGCACAGCAAGGTTCATGATTTGAAACGGGGCAAATATAGAAGCATGAGATAAACCATGCGAATATACAGAAATGTATGTCAACTGCACGCATAAAAGATCAAGTAGCAAATCAAGGATGAAGAACAACCCAGTCCTAGGGTTTGGAATGCCCGTTGACATTACCATCCAACTGCGTGTAATTCCAGAGCTTCCGATGTCTCCTTGCTACATTAACCTTGGCGTTACACAAGTTCACAAACATCGAATTGCCTTAGGGTAACAATTTTGTCTTAGTGTACATGAATACCAAGTTCTGGGCTTCCATGTAGGTGTATGTTAGCTCTTACATCACCTACATAGGTCTAGGGGTCCATTAGGTTTTGTTTAGGGTCCAAGGGTTCTAAAGTCTAAACTAGGTACAAAACCACCTAAAAATCCTAGGTTTTCACAGTTGCCTAATGGTCGACCACGGGGTCTCACGGTTGCTCCACGGTCGGCTCACGGTCGACCGTGGGCTCCTTACGGTTAGCCGTCGGTTAACCCCTGTGTAAAAATGAGGAAAAGTCAAGGTACTAGAAATGTGACCATATGGTTCATATGCACAGTTCTGTCACCCCACGCTTGGCTCAAGCTTAACCGTAAGTTGACTTACGGCTAGCTATGGGCTAACTACAGTGCAAATTTCCAGAAAAAGTCAGGTATTGGAAATGTAACTGCCTGACTCCTCTGTTTCCGCGGTCTACCGTGAGAGGTTCCATAGTCGACCGTGGGCTACAAAAGTTGAATTCCTTGAACTAAAACTGGTTTGTTTAAGTGGGAACATGTATTCCCATTCATTTCTAAATATAGAAACATGTTATTCAAGGGTAGAGGGAGCATCCAAAGCTCATTTAAACTACAATTACATAAGCATTGGGAATTAAACATATCCCAAGTATCAATTCAAATGAAAAGCATACAAAGAGCTGGAAATGGGTACTCTAGCATATAAATCATGTTTGGAATCATTATACAAGCTTGCATGCATGAGTTTTAAGTGTTTAACTTGCCTTAAACTGACGATTGGTCTCAAAATCCACAATAATCCAACCTTTACACACTCCACAAGCTCCAAAACCACAGAACCCCTAATAGTTAGCTCACACCTAGCTCCTACAATGGTGAATGAGTAGAATAGGTTCAAGAGAGTGTGCATGCAACCCTTTTAGCTTCTAATAGGTGGTTCCAACAAGAGGAAGTGAAAGGGGGAGGAAATGCTTACCAATAGATGACTTAGAGCTGAAGGAGGTTTCAAGCAAGTTGGAGAGGATGAAGTTGGTGATGGAGATGCACCTAGACTTGAAATATATCACATGCAGGGGTCTTCTTGTGGATTGGAAGCCAACGAAGGAGAGTAGAGTGTGAAGGGATGAGGTTCCAGCAAGCTCTAGCAGAAGAGAAGAAGTAAATGATTGTTTGAAGTGGGGAGAGCTGGGTTCAGTTGGAAAATTCTGGAAATTGCAGGAAAGTCCAATTGGTTGGAAATTGTCATTTTAAGGCTTTTAGGCTGGAAATGGGCCAAGATGGGTTCGAATGGGTCAGGTCAAAACACGAGAATCGATGCTCACAACATGCTCTATCCAATGCACCCAAATTCGCCCCAAAACTAGAATCACACACGCCGTCCCCCATAAACACAAAATTATGAATAGGTCCTCTGACTACCTAGTTAAGGTCAAAACCCACTAATCTACCTATCCAACCACATCAACATACAAAACATTACATTGGGCATCTAATTAAGATTAATTAGACACTAAACACGATTAAGTAGGGTCGGGGTCTTACACTAGGTACCTTGTTGTAGGCTTTCTTTAGATCGATGAAGACCATATAGTTTTTTTTTGTTTTTTCTTTTTCTATTGATATGTTTACATTAATTGTCTAAGTTAGAAGATAACTTCTATAGTTGACTTCTCTAGCATGAAACCAAATTGATATTTAAATATCTTGGTCTTTTGTGGAAGTCTTTGCTCTATCATTATCTCCCATACTATCATTGTGTGACTTGTAAGTGTATTCCCATTTGGTGCAACTTTGTATAGCACCTTTGTTCTTATATATAAGTACTATCACTATGACACCTTTTCTCCATTCATTTGACATTTTCTTTGTCCTTATTGAAGAGCCTAGCTAACCAAATCCATCTTATTTCTCCCAAGAATTTCCAAGGCTATGTCAAAATGCCATTTGTCCCTGTTGCCTTTCTTGCCTTCATTCTTACCAATGCTTTCTTTATTTTTGCTACATTAATTTTGCAATTAAAGGTATATCCTGCTTATGAAGTATCATTTCTCGCTCCCAAGTTTCCTATCGAATCTTCATTTAAAAGTTCGTGAAAAAATTTCGCCACCTTTCTTAATATCATTGTCCTTTTCACCAAAACTTTTTGGTCTTTGCTTTTATACATCTGACATGATCTTGAAACAATTCAAAGAACTAGTTATTTGGAGAAGTTTTTGCATTGGGTTAAGGCTTCCAACCACTATTTCTAATGGAGCCTCATGTCCAATAATGGTGATGGGATTATCTACACAAATACATTGAAAATTGACTAACAACTTGAATAAAAGAATTGTATGGTACATGAGAGACTATCAAATAATGGTGATCCTCTAAAGATTATGCTACACCGAGGACCATACGAATAGTGTTAAAAACTCAGACTCGGGTCGAGTTATGCTGGTCGAGTCGCATGCGACGCGCTGAGTTGGACAGTCAGGTTTTTTTTTTTTTTTTTTTTTTTTTTTTTTTTTTTTTTTGAGAGAGAGAGAGAGAGAGAGAGAGAGAGAGAGAGAGAGAGACGACCTAAGTCAACTGGGCCAAACGATTGCCCATTGGGTTCAACCCATAGGCCCAATTATGACCGAGAGCTACTATGGGATTCTAAATTTATTTCTATTTCTATTTTTCTGTTATTGTTTGATTAGGGTTGCAAATATTTGAGTTTACTCTTTTAATTAGGGTTTTTAATTGTTAGGAAAGTCTTGATTGTCAAGTAATAGGAACTATCCTATATATAGAGGACACATTGTAATTTTCATGCTTATTTCAATTAATCAAGAATTCTCTGAGTTTTTCTTCAATAATGGTGTTTCCCATTGTCTTGAGTGTGCCAAAGTGTTGGAATCTATCTTGGGATTCGATTAATTCCTTGAGAGATTGGTCTATTTTTCGATTGAGGAACCGGGGTTGTGCCAATTTTAGTCTTAGAGCCGAATTCCGGTCGCCGGGAAAACAATTGTCCTTTCTAGATTCCCTCTCTCGTCACCCATCCCAACCCTTAATCGACACCCAAAAACTCACCATCGCCTCCACACCCCAATTCCGGCAAACCTCGCCACAGAACCACTCATCGCCCAAAACCCACTTGCTACGTCCCAACACCGCTTCCCAGAAATCAAACCACACCGAACTGAACCCAAATCCTACCCCCTCCCTCAATTCATCTCAGTCGAACTCTAAGATTTCAAAATATGAAACCCAAAAACCATCCTCCAATCCCCTTAAAAACCCTAAAGCCCCAAATTTCCTAGCCTCTAAAACCCTTAAACCTAAATCCAAGCCCATCGAGACCCCTCAAACCCAAAACGCTCCAACTGAACCAGTCCCGAACCCTAAACCCGGCGATTGTCTGCGCTGATCCATTCACGCCCCACCCCCACACCCAAAAAAAAAAAAAGATTTGTCCTCATCCCCACCATCCCGAACTCGAACCTAACCACCCCCATCTCAGCCAAACCCCATCCAGAGTTAAAAAAAAAAAGAAGAAGAGAGATTTAAATGAAAAATATATCAAGAACATATTGGGGCCGATCCTAATTGTTGGCCTTCTTATTTAGCTCACAATGATTCAACCAGATATTTTATTCAATTCAAGTTGTCATTCATGTATGTCTGACATACATCTCTTCACTGGAGTGTTGTTCTTTGCATAATTAAATACCTACACAGATTTTCAACACTTGGGGTTTTATTTTCCAACAATTTCTTTCTACAACTTTTTGCCTATGCTAATACTAGGACGTCCTGAAACTCGTTTATAAAGAACAAGTTGGTGTGTTTTTCTAGGGAATTCCCTTATTTTATGAAAATTTAAAAAAGAAGATAGTGTCTCTAAGTCCTCCATAAAACAGCCGAATATTGCTCCATATCTTCTGCATGCTCCAAATCATCTGGCTTCTACTTTTACTTAAAATAATTTTAATGTTGTTGTCTCAACACCTACTCCTCTGCGTGCTGGGAATGTGAGTTCTATAAGACTCAGACAGAAAATATTGTTGTTGATTATCGTTCCATTTGTGGACAATATGAAACTAAAACTATCACAATTCCACATCTCTCATCCCAGCTACAAATTGCCGATCTTTTTAATAAAGGCATATGTTATGATTGTCATAATTTATTGGTGTGCAAATTGAAATTTACTATCCAAAAAATAATAATTTCCTGGTGTGCAAATTGATGCTCCTTGATAATCTGCATCAATTTGAGGGAAAGTGTGAAAAGAGTACCAATTCTGGTACACTGGCGGATCCTGATACCTCTAAAAAATTGATTCAAAGATGGGGGATCTCGGAGATAATTGCTTTTAAATTAGTTCGTTCTATTCTACCCTTGTATGAGGCACCTCCCTGAAGGGCATTCGTGTAATTATACATGGGGACATAATATAAAAACGAGGCACCCCCCTCAAAGGGGGTACGTGAGTTTTCATGTCAATATTAGAATTGTCAGTTGTGCTGCGTCAAGTGGCATCACATAAGGATTGCTCCTATTGAAGGTTTTGACGGATGTGTAGTTCTAGAGTAAAGGTATGAGCTACTCTTTTGGTAATTTTTTTCCCTGATTGGTAAAGGTAAATTTTATTAAAAAGAAGAAAGGGAGCAAAAATTACAACATGAAAACATAACACAATGAAGAAGTTAAAAGAGCATTATACCCAATATTGGAAACAACCAAAAACGAAGCCAAAATTGAAAAACAGAGAGCGTAGAAGCCACATTAAAAGATCCTTGCTTAGCCAAACCATCTGCCACTTCTTTAGCCGATTGAAGCACATTCCAGAACATGACCTGGAGGGAAGAGGATCAGGTTTTTATTTCGTTGAGATAAAAGTGAAGCTTCCAAGGACCCACTGTCACGCCCAATGCCCAAATATCACATTTGATGGATCACTTCAAAATCAATATCTCTTGGTAACAATCCACATACACTCTCAATTCCTCTAAGATCTCCAGAATCTCAGCTTCATTAGCCTTTCTCACCAACGGCCCTTGAGAAAGAATGAAAAATAATGCTTTCACAATTGCAAAGAACTCTACCAATACCTGCTGGGCCTGGTTTTCTTCTAGCTGCCCCATCAATATTAAATTTCAACAACCCAGCGGGAGGGGGAGTCCACCTCCCCTTTTGCTCTCCTTAATAGAGCCACCATCCAAACAAGATTCCCAATTGTAAAGGACATTATTAAAACACAAATTGTGGCATTCTCTTCTAACCAAAAGCACATTTCCATATCTCAACCAAAGCCAAATGCAAGACATCCTTGTAATCTCTCATCATTGCTTTGAATTGTGTTTTTGTTTGATCTTTATCTTTATTTTGTACAAAACCAAGAAAACAGAAGCTGTTAGGTTGCACATTCCCCATATTTGGATTTATATTATAGCTGTTTTGTGACATTGTAAATTCTTTTGTCCTGTCCTTAATTTCTGTAAAAGAACAGAAAGAGAACTCATAGTGGCCAAGCTAAAGCCATCAGGTTCTAGACTTCTATTTTGCACGGATTCTTTGAAATGATCATTGTACTGGTGTTGGACATGTATTGGACCCGAAACTGTGTTAGGTTCATGGATTCTTTGACTAATTTAAATGTTTTTATTCAGTGTTTTCTATTTCTTGATAGATTATTTTGCAGATAACAAAATATTACTTTGGTGTTTATATTGGGTTGTATGACTCTTTTCTTATGGGTACTCTAAGGACTTGGTGATTAGTTGTTGGACTTATCCTAATATTGTTTGTAGCTGTTAAGAAATGCATAATGTCGATTTATGGCCTTTAGTGCAAAGAACCTAGTTTCTGAAGGTAACATTAGCCACCCAACAAAATGAAGGGGTGAAATCATTTTAACACCATCCTTTGTAAGGATGCATTACAAGCAGTTTCTACTTTTTATTGAGGGTAGATTTTGAAATGATTTTTTCTGTCTTTGTGTCTTAACTTAGGTTCCTTCTTAAACTTTGTTAATAAGAATTTCCATCCATTTGACTTCATTAATACATTCTTTCAAATTCACACATACATATCCTATCTTGTGTATCTTTATCCTGTCTGCATTTGTAAGGATCTCATATATGTGATGCCATGCAAAGTAGATTTATGGAGGATTTTTAGTTGCGTAGTGGGCAACCAAGTCCCTTTTCTTTCTCTCTCCTCTTCCTGATGATTGGTAGACTGAATCAAGGTTTCTGACATCCTGTTATTTTGACAAATAATGCAGACCATCATGGTTGGTTGACAGTAGAAGAATTGCAACAAAAATAAAGTGTGCATCTGAGACTTGCGATCCTAAAAAAGTCCAATGGAAAAGCAATCCAACAAGGGCCTGTCCAAATTGCGACCATGTTATTGACAACAGTGATGTATGGTTTCCTACATGTGATATTGTTGATTCACTTCCTTCTTTAGTCATATGATAAATCACCACTTGGAAACTCTTTATATTCATGGTTCATGTAAGATTAAGAGGACACTCAGCCCTTAAAGATGTACTGTTTGCTTGGATCTTCTGTTTGCGCAAAAAAGAGCCTACAGTTTTGTGATCCAGGTCCTGGTCCGCATACAGAACATCTTTCATATTGTTAAGACCCTATTTATCTTAGTTTTTGGATACTGGGCATGGACATTTACTGTAGTTTTGTTAATCATCTGTTTTGTGGCCACAATTTGAAGGTTTGGTATTATTCTGTTCTACCAGATTCTTTATGCGGACAATCTACAGGGTGTCATGATATCAATTTTTTCATTAAATTATTTCTTATGATTTAGCAATATAGATTTGAACATTGTCTCCTGCAGTTTCACAATCAATTGATGTTATATTTCTTCATTTCAGTTTCAAAGAAAAGTTCACTGCACTATAAATTGCTTCATCTCAGTTACAATGCAAAAGTTCTTGTGGAATTACATTGTGCTTGTGGCTGGTCACTTTACAGAACCAAAGTTTAGATTGTGGTCAGAAAACCAAGTTGGAATATCTTGATTCAGTAGGACATGCCATTTGGAGTGTACTGTTGATGAACAGTGAGCCTGAATCTTGTGTGGCCATTCTCTGGCATCTTTATAGTTATAATGTCATTTTACTTGTTTGGTCAAGCTGGCAAAAGGAATTATCTGGTCCTAAATTCTGGGTTTTGCACATTGAGGCTTAATTTTTACATACAATATGAGGCACAGGTTTCTATGATCCAGATCATCGATCCAATTGCCCTTGTCTTGGATTGACATCTGGAAAATTTCCCCATTGGAAGATCTTAGCCATTTAACTTTCTAGATTGAACACTAGCTCTTGCTGTGTTCCCATTTTGACCATTGATTTGTAGGCCATCATTTTATACCTTTGTAACTTCTGAAATGCACTATGCACCATGTGGTTATCCGGGTCAATGGTCTCAATTTCCAAACTATGGGTCGCCATTTGCAAGTTTAAGGCTTGAGGATATTATGCAAAACCTTGGTTCAAGGATCATTTAATTCACCGCTGCCAATACCAGTTGTGCATTCGTTTTCCTGTGTGGTTTTGTATGCTTTGTTAAATTAGGCATTTCTTTATGATGACTATTGTTGTTTCTGGATTGGAGCACCTGGTAAGTGGGGTGATACCATCAAGGCTGTTAAACAGCCCAATTCTGACTCTCCATTGTGTTGGATGTTTGATTTGTTGAAATTGTTAGATATAGGTGTGCTACACAGTGGGGTGGGTCGGGTACTTGCTAAACCCAAGCCTGACCTGAATTATATGTTGGTAAACCCGAACCCGAACACAACCTGCATAAGAACCAAACATACCTGCCCTAACTCAACCCAATTTATTAAATTCATACCCATCGCGTTAATTCAGGTTGACTCGGATCAAGTTGGGTATTTTTTGGCTTGTTTTGCTTTTCAATGGGAAAAAATTTGGGTAATGCATCGAATTTATTTTATAGATAGACTGACTACTCAGGTCTAATTTGGGCACCCAAAGCCCAAATCCAAACTTGACCGAATTTCATAAAGGTTTCAAAAACTAGGCGCCCAATATAAATTTTACTTATAGTCAGGTCAAGCCATGTGGTTTCAGGTTTGGCCCAATGCAAGTTGCAACCGTTTTTTTTTTTTTTTTTTGCTTGCTCTGGTAAATACTCACACATCCACACAGTATCAACCAATTCCCTCACTATCAGCACTACAGCTAGGGATTGATCCCCGGTTGTTTCTGTGGAAGGGAGGTGCCTCACCACTGAGCTACCAGTGGATTGGCAAGTTGCTCCCCTAATAAGATACAGAAAACAAATTGCGAGCATAATGCCTTTAATTTTTACTGATAATTAATCTCATTATCAGGTCTCCCAAGAATGGCCAGGTCTACCCAGAGGGGTGAAATTTGATCCGACTGATCAAGAGCTTCTCTGGCATTTACTTGCCAAAGTTGGTGTTGGGAATGCAAAGCCACATCCTTTCATTGATGAGTTTATTCCAACTGTCGATGAGGAAGATGGAATTTGTTATGCCCATCCACAGAATCTACCAGGTAACTCTCTTGGTGCAGCACTATTTTCTTTCCTATCAATTATCTCGGACATGTATGGACACCATCCTCTTATACTGTCATCTCTCAAAAAATGACATCCATGCTTGTAGGAGTCAAGCAAGATGGTACCATTTCTCACTTCTTCCATAGAACAATCAAGGCCTATAACACTGGAACTCGAAAGCGCCGGAAGATACATGGAGATGACAGTGGGGATGTTCGTTGGCATAAAACAGGCAAGACAAAACCTGTAATCATGGATGGAGTACACAAAGGTTGCAAGAAGATTATGGTTCTGTATATGAGCATGGCAAGGGGTGAAAAGCCTGAAAAAACCAACTGGGTGATGCACCAGTATCACCTTGGCACTGGTGAGGATGAGAAGGATGGGGAGCATGTTGTTTCCAAAGTGTTTTATCAGCAACAAGTAAAGCCAAATGACAAGAATGAGCAAGAACCACCTTTTGTTGCTATGAAAGAATCTGTGACCACAAAAGTAGACCCTCTTACTCCCAAATCAGTGACACCTGAACCCCCTCGTTCTGAAAAGCGGCATATGGATCATGGATTGACACTGGAACCAGTACATGCCTATGAAGAGTCGTCTGCTCAAGTACTGGTGATCTTTCAAAGTGCATTTATATGATCCTTAACCTGATTATAAATCCAAGTATCCTCCAGCCTTGAGTTTGTAAATGTGATGCCTTTGATTTAATTATGGCTGTCAATTGGCAGGGCATATAGACTGAGGGCAGTCAAAACTTGCCTAGTATGGGAGCCCTAGTTTCATGGCCTCTATTATTGATACAATGGGCCACACTTTTTGCACTGTGCCCCAGTAGTACCCAGCTTGGAAGATCCAAGCTATCCAATTCTTTTGTTTTTTCTTCTTCCATTGAATGCAGACTGTTTTGCGTTCTTCTTGACCATGTATTTTCTGGTCAAGTAAGACCGAAATATTTTCTGGTCGAAGATCATAAGGTTAGGATTGGGTGGATTGGATAGAAAATTGTTGGGGTAGGATGTATTTGCATTAACACCCCTCAGATCTGTGTATTACTTGGATAACCCAACCATGAACTCTTCTTGTACATTTTTTTTCAAGGCTCGAAGATACTATGAATATCCTCTGTTTTTTCATATAAAAATTCTTCTTTATGCAGTTCCTCAAAGAAATTATTTTCTGTCAAAATCTTTCGAACTGCAGATGTTTGTGTGATTAACTGGATCCCAAGTGAATAATGCAGGTGCCAGTGCTCCACGAGACCAGTGCTGGAGAAAATTGCACGCGAGCTGAATCCGAGTGGGAGGGAAAGGATGATCTTGAGAACCATGCCATAGAGCTGAAATGGTCCCAAGGTGATTCTCAATATTTGTTAGATTCTCAACAACTCGTGGAAGGGCTTTCTTTGTGCGACGACCTCCTCTTAAGCCAGTCGTCATCTGGCGGGGGCATTGGTGAACCGAGAAGGGACATCCCTCTTCTATCTGATTATGCTCGCCTGGGACCCGAGGACTTGAAGAAAGATTTAGAGGAATGCCAAAGGCTGAGCCACTTTGATCATACAGACATCGAACTTGATACACCCCCGGATTTCAGACTAAGCCAGCTTGTATGTTGTTTCTCTATCAATAAATGATCTGTTTTTCATGTTGCAGCTGTTGAATGATGATAGCAATAATCCTTCCTAAATATTCTTGCAGGAGTTCGGGTCCCAGGAAAGCTTTCTGGCTTGGGCTGGCAAGGTGGGTGATGCAAACGATGGATGACAAATGGTCTCGAGGCGAAATGGATAGTGGTGTTTTTACTTTTTGAAAAAAAAAAGCTGTGGGTTTTCTGGTTGACAAAAACTGCAACGTGAAATGTATGGGCTCCTTTTCTCTCCCTCTTGAAAGAATTTTTGGTTGCTGGCTTTTGCAGTTCCATCTATATTCTGTTATTTATCAACATTATTGGATGTTTGCTACCATATGTAAAAACATATGTTTGTGCTATATCACCCTGGTTTTACCAAAGTGATGATGGGGCTGTTGATTGGTGGGCCATCATGTCAACCGGCTAATTGACCACTATTCTTCCCATATAGACCATTGACTGTATCGGCCTTTGTTTCGTGTTTTCTACTTTAAATGTACACAAATTACATTGGTCAGACAGGCCTTAAGTTTGGGATCTATTTGGATGAGAAACATGAAGAAAAATGGAGGTGGAGAAAACTTCCCTATCTTCAATTTTGTACTTTGGCCAGTTCACTTGATTTCTCCACATTCGTGGTACTCAATTTCTTTTCTGAAAATATGAAGGTTGTGTGGCATGGAGTATGTTCCAAGGCTAAAGGCTCTCTTTTTTATTCCGTTTAAATTTTAGCAAATTGAGTGCAGGCAACTTGGTTTACACGTAAACCAGGGTTAATTTATGTCATTACTACTGATAATATTCGATGGGACTTGTCTAATGGATGGTTGAAGACATGAGCAATTCACACCAAAACCTGCCAAGCTTGATTAAAACCCCATATTGGGTGGGTGGGTTTGGGTTTTTTTTCTCTCGTTGCTCCTATTTGGATTTGGATTTGGATTTGAGGGGTGGGTGGACTTCTCTTTAGATATCTCTTTACCCTTTGTTTTGTGAAATATATGAGGAAAAATTTCTGCCATGAGGGGTGGGGAAATGTTTTCTTGAAATTGAATTTTTTATTATTAAGAAGTCGTTTAATATTTAGCTTCTTGTTTTGAAAAAAACTTTCAAAATGTCATCTCTTACATAACTTTCTCCAGTTAAATTAAAAATCTTCAATGTTAGAAGTAGCATTCAGTTTTTTAAGAATTCGTCTTTGTTCAAATCAAATGTTTTGAAATGATTTTCTCCTGCATGCTTTCTATGTTTGAATCCAAATGATTTAGAATCAATTGCTAGAGGAAAGTGTTGCATATCAGTACATGTGCAGGTTAGCCTCAGCCTAGTTGACTCAGATCAGCCATGAAGATATTTAGCTGGTGAAAATATCACTGCGTAAATGAGTAAACCTGAGTTTGGTTGACTCGGTCGAGACTTCATCAAATAAGGCCTTAAGTTTTTACTTTATTTCAGAAGAAGACACAAGAATTAAAACTTTTTCAATTAGTCCTTAAGTTTTTCAGTAAGTTTTCAATCAAGGACATCAAATCATTTAAAGATATTTCCTTGTGACTTTTTCCATCAGTTTTCTTAAAATGCCCAAATTACCATTCATTTAAAGCTATAATATAGTTCTGATAGCCACTACATATAGCCGATTGCTGTGGGGATGTTGGTTGTCCTTCACCACCGTGAGGGTGTCGATAAAGGAAATGAGGATAATGTAGAGAAAGTGAATGAGGGTTTTCTTTTAATGAATGTTAATTTGGGTATTTTACACAAATTGAGGAAAAAATTGCCAAAAAACAACTTTAAATGGATGGATATCCTTAATTGAAAACTTTCTGAAAAACTTAAGGACTAATTTAAAAAGTTTTGAATCTTATGCCTTTTTTTGACATAAGATAAAAACTTAAGACCTTATTTGAACATTTTCTTTTCTTTTTTTTAATAATCTTTACGTGTTAATTCTAGAAGGGAATTTTTCTGATAAAATTGTGATGTTTTCAAGATATCATCTTTAATGAAAATGTTGTGATAAAACCACAATAATATTTTAGTTAAAAATTGGAAAAGGTATCATAAAATAATTTTTAGATGTATTTCTCTAATATTATTTTTATTGACTCACAAACTAATTTATTTTCTGCGACATTTTCCCAATAATCCCAAAAAAGAAAACACCGAATTCGGAAGTATCCCATATACTAATTTCCTGAATATATATTTATGGGAATTAGATGATGTTTGAGTACAATTGGAAGGCCATTGGAGCAGCATCAGATTGTTTGGTAGGGGAGAAGGGCCAGGGACGGAGCGAGAAATTTCTCACCCCAAAAAGGAATTTAGAACATTTACTAAAATTTGATACAATAAGATCTATGAATGACAATGTAGAATAATTCAATGCATTAAATTGCGTACCAATTTTTCTTTTCTATATCTCAACTTTTACTAACTTCATCTTTTATTTTGATTTGATTTCTATCAAAAATTTCTTTAATATTGAATATATTTATTCTATTTTTAGAAAGGACATCACCTCTCCTCTCAGCCGAATCGCATTAGAGATTAATTTGACAGTGTCCCAAATCGTATTAGAATGAAATTTCTACAAGAATTCATATTCCCTTTATGTAAGTAGGCTCGCTCAGGAGCATCATGAGTTTCTCATGAGTGAGTGAGACTCTTAGAGGGTCAGGACTCATGGACCATTATCATCTATGGATGAAGTTGCTGAAAACAACACTCGATCAACAGACTGTTGCCGCTAAGAGTTAGGTTAAGTTGTCCGTGGTGTATGTTCAGGTGTTCTATGTATAATAATAGTAATGTGTTTAGGCCCAACTTCAACTCGACTCATTTACTTTTCAAATTGAAACTGTTGCTTCAAAACCAACCTAAAAGAGCCAATAAAGCCATTTAATTAGGCTAACCTTGTAAGGCCAATAATAACATGGCCTCAATTTGTTGGGTTGGTTTCGGATTTGGACTTGATTGGTGGGTCAGTCAGGTTCAACCTTAGGCAATATAAGGGTTGAAATGGGTTGGATTAGGCTAATGTCGTGTTAACATTTTACAACATTGTACAACTGCAACCCAAATCTACATGGAGAGGGGGAGTGGGTACAATCAACAGTGTACTTAAAAGAAATGGTTTGAAGAACCTTTGGGAAAAAAAAAAATAATAACAGAGACAGAGAGAGAGAGAGAGAGAGAGGTTGGAAGAGCATACCGCGTGCAAGGAGGGATACGGAATGTCAGGGCTAAATTCTCAGAAGGACACTTTTGCCCTCTTTTGTCATTCCATTCCCTTGTTATTTCACAAACTGAGGAGGGGCAAAAACAGGGAAAACACAATATTACCCACTAAAAGAAAATGTAAAAGCCAATCCTCATCTTTTATTTTCAAAAATTCCAGTGGGGGCAATGGAACCCCGTCCCTCTGTCCCAGAGAAGGGCTAGGGGAAAGATCGTATCTACTTCTGCAAGATCTATTTATTCCAATGACTTATCAACTTAATAAGATCTAAAATTTGGATCCTTATTTGCTTAAATTATTTATAGTTTATAGTTAGTGGGTGGCCTTTTTTATTCTATTTTTCTTTCCGGTAATGACATTCTTGTGGTATTTGACTCAACATAATTAATCTCCTGTGCGTCCATACAAACCCGCAATACATGTGCACTAAGTAAATCCAGAGGTGTCAAGCACACGACATGGGTACTAAAGCCATGCCTTACGCCAAACCAACACCCAGGCAGGCCATGGGTTGACCCCATTTAATATGAGAGAAAAAAAAAAAAAGAGGGAAGGGAGGTTTATGGATTAATCATATAAAAAATTAGTCCAAACCAATATCTCTATGCAACCTGTTGAGCCATTTACTAGTTCTTATTGTAAAATCTCCCTCCCTCTCTCTCTCTCTCTCTCTCTCTCTCTCTCTCTCTTTCTGTAACAACCCAAACCAACAAATCAAACTCTGCTCCAACTGAGTAACAATCTCCAAATTTAACTCCCATCAGTGCAGTATACAGAAAGATTTCTGGTTGCATCACTACTCACTGCCACCATTAAATTGATTGGCTACAGAAACATATGGCCAGCTTCCAAAAGCCATATCACCTAAATAGTTGCGTCTTGAGGCCTAACCAATATCTGACCTGTTTAAACGAGTTAGATATTCCCCACTCATATCTGACATGGGTCAACTTGATCTGATTGGCCCACTTAACCTGTTGAGCAATAGCTCTTTGACCCTTTTTTTTTTTTTTTTTTGCTCAGATTAAACAAGTTGTGAAATATTGATGAATGGCAGGATAAAATTGATAGTCAACCCTAAAAAAAACCTATTATACTTGGATTATATAGTGGTGAAGGGAGAGAGAAATTTTTAAATGAGTTAGGCAGGTCAACAAGTGTCGTCTGACCCATTTATCTATGGGTCAGAATTGAATGAGATTAAGGGGTCACTTGTGGTCATCAGATACATTGATGGTAGGACTACGGTTTGTACCCGGAGGTTGTAGGTTCGAAACTACACTACCACACTGGGGCTACAGGGGAGTTTACTCGGCTTCCCTCGAGCCCTTAACTGGCTTCCCTCTGAGCCCGGAGGGATAAGTCCAGCCCAAATGGTTGGGAACCCTCCGATAGCAATAAAAAAAAAAAAGTTAATTCACGAGCTTGGTACCTTAACTGTTAACTGTATAGGCTAATACCAGTACGTAATCACTACTATTTGCCAATCTAAAGATGGCAGGAATAAGTTAGGTGACATCTAGTTTGCAGATTGAGACAATTTTTACATGATTTTAATTCTTTGGGGTAGATTTTATGGAAACTTAGGAATGGAAAGATAAATTATTGACTGGGGACAACCTTGTGTGTGGTTAAGTCTTTTAGATGCTGAGTGTTATTTAACATTTGATTACTTTTTCCGTTTTTAGACTATTTTAGATTACTTTATTTTTCTTTCTTAGAAAGAGGAGTGGGATTAAAGTCAATTAAAGACAGACATCCAAAGAATCCGACTGGGCCAAAATTGGACAGACTCCATCCTATACAGAAACTTCATAGATGACATATTTATCTACTATATTGATACCCTGGTTGAAGCCTGGATGAGTTTTTGGATGCGAGAGGATCTCCCGCGCCGTGCTTGACTCATTGTTTTCTACATGATTGGAAAATTTTTCGAGTTGACTCTCGACTCTATTGAGTCATCTCGTTTTAACAAAAGACCGAGTCCAAAAAAGGAGAGAATCGGCCGAGTCATTTCATTTTAACAATTGTTTACATTTCAAACCATTTAATAGGCATATTTAGTTCTAAACAATTAAGATTTATTTATATGTAATTATGCATGAGGTTTGGAATCAACAATTTAAAAATGATGACTGTAATGTAATTTAAAACTTATAATTGATCTTTTACAGTTGATATTTGGACTAGCAAGTTATGTAATATGCAATATTTTCTCGTTTATTCTCCTTATTGTAGTGCTTTTTTGTATATATAAATTTTTTAATTTGAATTGATTATCATGAATGCATGTAAATAAATGTTTTTTTTATCTTTTATATGCAATGAATTCACTTTTAAATATGTTCGGATTTTTTTTTTAAACATGACTCTCTCGTGTCTCCATGTTGACTCTATCCAAGTAAATTTTTTTTCATTAGAAAAGTCAAGTCTGAATTTCGAGTTTTCCAACCTTGGTTTCTTGAACGAAGTTGAGGTTTTTTTAAGTAAATTGGAAAGACAGTAAGTGGCAAGTAGCTCTTGAAGATCTCTTTTGTGGTGGCACCAGTCTGGAGAGCTGGCTGGTCTGCCACTGAATTTATTGTTCGATGACAAAGAATAGCCTGCCAAACTGTGAATTAATTGTTTCAATTTAAAAAAAAAAAAAAAGAAATTCTTCCAGAGTAGCATTAGCTGCCGAGGGAAGTTGTGTCTTGATTCAGAGCATCATAGATGAGCATGAAGTATCCCTCTAAAATGATTGTGGCGACATGGTTATTGAAGAAAAGATCAATGCCCATGTCCAGAGCAAGAAGTTCACATGCCAGAGGAGATGCTGCCATGACTTGCTGTGTGAATGCTGCCACTAATGCACATGCATTGTCTCTTATCAAGCACCCAAGTCCTCCCATTTGAGAGGCTTGGTCTCGGAGCCATCAAAATTTAATTTATGAATTATTTGGGTGGTGGGGATTCCGAAGGGACTGTTGGTTGTCCTTTTGTGAGAAAGGACTCAAGATTTTTTTTTTTTTTTTTTGTTACCCAATCTAGGGTGGTTGAGATCATTTTTATTTATTCATTTATTTAAAGAGCCGGGTATATCTGGTAAGGAAGCCCACAAAGTACATGGGAAGAAAGCTCGGCATATCTGGGAAAGAAGCCTACCGAAGTGGGAAGAAAACCCGGGGGGGGGGGGGGGGGGGGGGGAATGTCCCACTGGGTAAGGAGCTGATGGTCTTACACCACTTAGAACACGGGGTGGGGGGAATATACCACTGGGTAAGGAGCTGATGGTCTTACACCACTTAGAACACTAAAGTTAAAATGGGCAAAGGTGTACCATTCATGCATGAAGGCTGATGCTCTTTCATGAACAAAGAGTGGATGAAATGGGTGGTGCAGGAAAATGATCAGTTCCATTTCTGGATTTCCCAAGGTACCAGCAATAGACAATTGGGAGTGGGGTTTCTTGGGATGGTGCCGAGCAGAAGTTGGGATGGTTGTGATATTTTAGATTACTTTCGATTCTCCACCCAATGGTGGTAGTTGCACGATCTTTATCTTGTCCCTCCAAACATTTGGGTGGTTGAGTTGGACTGTGACTTTTTGTGAGTTGAAAGATGGAACGATCCTCTAATCATTAATCTCATCAATTGACTCCTAATCTATAAAGGAATTTTAATTTTCAAACGAATTACTACAGTCGATACTTCGATTTATATTTAGATAATAAGAATATATATATATATATATATAGATGCTCCTGTGAGAGCATATCTCACCTTACTATGAGATACAAGGTGGGAGGCCTCATATCTCATGTAAGGTGAGAGCATTTTTCATAGGAGTATCTCCCATATATATATATATTTGAGCTATATGTGCGTGTGTGTTTGTTTGTTAGGTTTATTTAGGTGAGAACCATCGATATATGAGATGGTGTGGCCTGGCCTTTTGGACCAACATTGGACAAAAGAGGAATATTTTGGATTTTTTTTTTTTGTTTGATATCCCACCCAAGGGGGTTGGGAACCCAAGAGACTTGCATAAATGAGGAGAGAATCCACATGACAGAGAGTGGAACTAGCACATACGGGAAGAGAGAACCTGCACATGCAGGAAGTAAGAACTCATGCATGCTAGTAGAGAGGAACTTGCACATGTGAGGAGCAGGGGGAGACCAATGTCAATCTTTGGTCATAGAGGTGAGAGTCGGGGTTGCCAACTAACTGAGCAACCCCTCTATCTCGGAGAAAAACCTTATGGAGACTTAGGGTGTCCAAAAAATCTGCCCCCATTATACCATCTAAACATTTTTATTTATATCTATTAAGTTTAATTATTTTAGAAGGCATCATTTTCTTAAATAACAACCTAATGCATGGTTATGTGAGTGTAAAACTTGGGCTTGGGAGGGAGGAGGTAAGGTACCTTAATCATAGGTGGTCAAGTGGACAGAAAAACAAATGTAGACTACACAATTCTTTCGTGACGAATATTCTTATAGGAATATTTTATGTATGCACATATGCATCTTTTTATCCATATATACACACAAACATACACGTACGAGTGTTAATAAAGCTGAAAACCCTTTTTAAGGGCTCATTTGGCAAATTTGATCTGATTGAAATAGAGCTGATTCATTTACAAATCATTTTAAAATAAAAGCTGATTTAGTTATATTTATTTGAAAAAGAGTAGTTTCAGATATGACTTTTTGGTAAGTTGGTCATGTAGTGAAAAAAAAAAAAAAGGCTTATCATTTAGTAAAAGTTATATGGGCAAGCTTGTTATATATTAAAAGTAGTACAAGTAGACTTGTTACAAAGCAAAAACTAGATGGGCAAATTGTCAAAAGAAAACAAAATTCTAAAGCACTGAAAAGTCTATGCAAATCACTATATATTAAGTCAAATAGATCCAAAAAAGTAGAATATAATTGTTAAGTAGCAGCTACGTGGTATTTCTGATAAGGATTTGTCATGCTAAAGATTTTTACACTTTTTTAAAAGCCATCTCCTTGGATTTTCAAATGCAATGTTTTATTGCTAAACTTCTAAATGCCAACCCGTCTAAAAATTCGCTTTTGGCCTCTAGAATCCTTTCTTGCAAAAGAATAGGTCGTAGCTCATCTAGCCTAGGTTGATTGTACATATCAATATTGCTTCCTTTGAAAAAAAAAAAAAACAAAATAGCTTCACTCCACTCATTTTGTATTTTTTCCACATATTTTACACGTAATCAATCTAGTTGTGGACCAATTTCTAAAGCAAACATGTCCATAGTAAACCCATTAGTTTGGATGCCCTTAAAGTGGTAAAGGCAATAAAAGGGAGAAAGTAACTGGTCTACTCAGCTATTTGGTCAAGCGCATATGCACGCTGAGCTTTGCTACTCTATTAAGCAGGATGTAGATTAGCAGTGGGCATATTGTATCCTCTTAGTTGGGGGCTAAGTTGCTTGGTGTGTTGCCTATGCCCTCTCTTTTCTGTTGTGTGTTTTCTCCTCTCCCTTTAGTGAAATTTCCATTTTTTCAAAAAAAATTACTGATCCACTCATCTGGGAATTTTGGACATTTTTTAAGTGGCTAGGGAATTTGATGGGGTGGGATTTTTTCCTGTTACTTGTACCCTAAACGTTGTTACTTACTAGCTTCCTAATGTAGTTTGTCTCATTCTAACAAGGTTGTGACATGTGTGGTCTGGGCCTCTCCCTGATTGGCTGGCTAAGTTAGTGGTTTGATGTGTTGCTTTTCATTTTTTCTTTAGGATTTCACAGGGAAAAACACCTCAGATGTCCGCTGGACGAAAAAGGCTACAAAAGATCTTCACAGGTTAGTAAAGGCCCTCCCTTCCCATTTTTTTTTTTTTTTTTCTCCTTTTAGCTTTAGCATCGATATCAACCCTCTTATGTACGTTCATTAAAATATTATTCTCAACATTTATTACAGCATCATTCTCAGCTGGGCATTGATATTGACGACGCTCGACGCAGGTTTTGAGTTAGGCGATACTGGTTACAGTATTATTGTTAGTTGAGTATTGATATCTTGACGCTCATTGTGATTATATGTTATTTATTGGGAGATATTTTTACAAGAGATATCTTTCATCTTATATAAAAGATAGGATGGGTGCCATCACATCCATATTCAATACCAACAACTTAAATACGAGGGCTCACACCCTTATCTCTCATATAAGGTGAGAGATATCTCTCATATGAGCATATCACATATTTATTTTATTATTATTATATAATTAATTTTATTTTAGTTAAATACGTAATTAGTCTAAATGGAGACCACGTTAGGCTTAGGTTTGGTGAGTTAGGCTTCTTGGGTAGGTGTCTTGACCCATAGTTAACCCGAGTCCAGTTTAGTGGGTATAATTTTTTTATGACCAAAACTCTAATTATTCTCTAATCCAAACTCTATACTCTTTAGAATTTAAATTAGACTATAACTCTTATTATCATTCCCTATTTATACACCACCACCACACTCTTTTATTTTCACACGCAACTCTTACTCTTCCAATTTTTCTCTGGGTTAGTGCTTTGGGCTTTGGCAGTAGGAATTCTAGACCGTCTCCCTCAACCGCGGACCTCGCAAGTACCTAATCATAATTTGTAGATTTAATACTTGTTCTCTTCCTTTAGTTGCGTGTTAATGCATATAGAGACCCTTTCGGCCCTTTTTAATGTTTGATTTCTCTATTTATTTATTTTTACATTGAGACCTTGCATATTGTTGATGTTCTTCAAAGTTTTGTAGACATGGCAGCCCCTTATTTTCAGTTTAGAACCCTTCCTTTAATACCCGTGAAATCATGAAATTCTGTGTATCACTATGAGGGGATTAGTGAGTGCTTTTGTAACTCAATCTACCCAAGGCCAGCAAAGGATGAACCTAACAAAGGTCCCGGACTTGGAACTGCATCAGTGTTTTGGAACTGTAGGACCCAGGTGGGTCCTGATGTTAGATCTGATCCGTGGATCCGAAAGAGGACCCATGGGCGACCTTAGAAATGTGGACCCCATTTGGCCTCCATCCAACACCTTGATCAGATGGGGGCGTGTTTGATGAGGGAAAGTTAGTTTTTGGTGACAGGCTGATGTGGGACCCATCGGATGATCTGATCAGGGATTAGGTCCAATCTCATGTCCGTACTTGTCTGGGCAACTCTACTAGTGTGGTTAATTCAGGGGCGGGGCCAGTGGGGCCCACTATCCAAGTGGCCTTGTTATGCATGGCGTGTAGTCCACCTCACTTTGGACCGTGTCATGTCTGGAGTTCTGTAGTGAGGATGGAGGGGTGGTTTGACCTCAGTAAGTTATGAGAGGAGTTTTTCCTCAAGTGACAAACATTAAATATTGTCAAAGTTTTCCATTCCTACCCCATAGTATCTAGAATTAGAAAAAGGGCCTAGTCCAGTTGTTTTATGAACTCAAATTAAATCCTTTGACTATTTGAATGTGGAAAATATTTTGGATGATCTCCTCAATTTTTTTAAAATTATAAACTAAGGTTGTTATTTCTTACTATTATTTACAAATTAAACTTTAAAGTGTATCTTTGGTTTTAATATGTTAAACTTATATTTTTGTACTTTATTAATTAGATCTTTGGACTGAGTAAATACCGTCCGGGCAAACAGTATTTTACCAACGTGAGGTTTCGTGCCTGGTATGACCTCGGAAAAATTCTAATGGATTCAGGCTCAACCCATCTCTATTGGAAAACTCTTAATTGGGTCTATGCACCATTGATTGAGAAGGGTACGTTGATCTTTTATCTATTAGAGATTCCTGTGGTTGTTGGGTATGAGATCATATGTTTAACCTTAGGATTGAGTTGTGATTATCCTTTGACCTTCGGGTTTGCATGCATGATTGAGATTGATGTTGGTCTATTAGTTGCATACCCTATGTTGATTAGATATTGACCGTGATGTGGCTTGGCAATCAATTGAGATATTGTAGAGAGGTTTATTCGAATGATTTGATTGATATTCTATTATGGATTGTTGTGCATCCAGCCCTTCACTTTGACCTAGATTTCTGTGTCAGAGCTTTACAGATCATTAAGTCTATTCTACTATGATATGTATATATATGTATATTGATTGGGTCATATTTGAACGACTGCAGTTATAATTGGGCGGCTGATCACCGATGTGTGCGGACACTGTAATATCCGAATTTCGAACCGGTTTATCCGGCCTACGATTTTGATTACGAACCGGTTTATGACCGCCGGCCTTCGAACGGGTTTTCCCGCTTTATAGTTACGGTTGACCACAAAAAACAGTAGCAGTGCTTCTGTGTGATTATTGTATTGCTCTATTTGTGTAGATTGGATTTAGGTTATACGTTCTTTTCGTCATTAGATGGTGTTATTTTTTTATGATCATTACCTGTCATTACTCATATTGATCTTGTGTTTTATTTATGAATTATGCTTTCGTGCTTGCTGTTTACTTTGTTTATTAGTGTATAGGTACCGACCCCTACCCTACTGTGGAGACGGATGATGGTTAAACGTTTCAAGTGTTTGAACCAATTAACGAACCTGAGTGGAGAGCCGGAGATGGCTGCGAAGCCGTCTGAGACCGCACGGAAGTGACTTTCATTGTAGAAACTATTTTAGTAGCAATTCTTAATAATGAACATAAATTTAGTTAGTTGTTTTATTTAAGTTATTTTTTAAACTTCAAAACTTAAATATTCAGTAGTTATGTGTTGGTTTAATTTTGGATATTGATACCAATTAGTTTAATGCTTTCACAAAGATTTTGTTATGACTCATCATGTTTCGGAATTTTGTGGGTCCATATTTGGGAGCTAGTGTTGCATTAAACAAAGGAAATTGAATATTTATTCTTATTTTTCACGTTATCCCTCGTTGTAATTTTGGGGACGTGACACTCATTGCATATTTGCTGCTTAGTTAAGCCTTCTTCTTCCTATTCTCCCTCCTCTTTCTCCATCTCCCCACTCTATTTCTCACTCAACTCACCATCATCAACACATACACATGATCCTCACCACGGCCAAACACCAATCTTCATCTCTCGAATTTTATCCCATTTCTTTATTCCACTCTAACCAACACCAACACCTACACCTCCTTCATTCAATACTATAATCCATCTTCACCGTCCCTATTGTTATTCCATCTTTCTTCTCACGATCTAAAGAGCCTCATCAAACCTAGCCTCCATGATAAAACACGAGCCCATCATCTTCACCGGAACCTTCACACCATCATTGTATCTTCTCCTCTTGCAAACATGCCATCATCTTCTCCAACCTCTACTTAATTCATCTTCTTCCGCGGCCACCTCAACTTTGTTGGGAGTGGCATGCCAATTTGCATCACCGGTAGGAGAAACTCTTGCAATACCTAAATGTGGTGGAGATGACCTAGCGAAGGAAATCTCGCTAAGGTAGACGTTCCGCTTCAAAATAGATATAAAAACAAAGAGAGTGTTGATATTGACGTTGGGCTTCCACACTTCAAAAAAAATATAAGATTGGCCCAAATGGCCACTGCCGGTCACACATATCTATTGGGACCTTTTTTGTTCACCAGACAATGAAGGGGTTGTATTATGTAAAATCCTTTCCTTTTCTTTTCTTTTCTTTTTTTTTTGGTGTGGGGGGGGTTTTCTTTTTTTTTTTGGTGTGGGGGGTGTGGGGTGTGGGGTGTGGTTTACCTTCTTTTGTTATACCAACACCCGACCCTATAACCACCCTACAGCAGAAATAATGGCAGGCTCTGAAAATCATATCCAAAGTGGAACCACAGTTGGCAAGGTGATATGGCACAATGGCACAACCAGCCTACAAGTGAAATAATGTCAGGCTCTGAAAATCTTATCACATGAAAATGGAACCACATTCAGAAAGTTGAGATTGTACAATGGCATCATGCCATGCCCACTTGAGAGCATTGAATCTATTGGGCCTAACAATAATTTTAGTTGTTTGAAAATTCAGCCCCTTCCAACTACCTCGACAGTGATATGGGCTCTTGAAAACAGAAGTTGACAATTCGTCAACAGATCACCTCGCACAAGGGTTAGTGGATGAGAGTGAATTTCCCAGCTTTTTTTGTTCTTGATTTTTTTTTTTTTTTCCACTCTTTTCCAATGTGGTTGTGTTTACATCTCCACCTATCTGATTTGATGGAACTTGGGTTTGCACATGCTCGTTTCATCTTCTTCATTGCTCTAAAAAGTGATGGAGCAATTAATGGGTCACCGGACTGATCCATTCAGTAATTTCAGCCTATTTGATGGACATTAATGAATTATCAACTTATTTTTATATTGTTTCTTTGGCCTGTATCCCTCTGAGCTTTAATGGCATTGCTCATGATCTTGCCAGGAGCTCCTGTGGAAAAGGATTTTTTGTGGGAGGTAAAAGGTCTTGATATTCTGGTTTGGAGGTTGCCCTTTGTTTTTTTATGATGTTATATTTCCTGTCGTTTGTTTCCCCACTCTAATGAAATTATCTTTCTGAAAAAAGGGAAAAGAAAACACAAACAAAAACAAAAAAAAAAAAAAAAAAAGAGTGCACCATATCTTTTTTTATACAATAATCAATTACAATGTGGTCCACGGCCTTAGATGGTACGGGTGGGGGTCGACAATCAACATGTGGAATGTGATTATTAAATTGCCATAAAGTTGAACTTTGTGCAAGACTCACATAGAAATGCAACTCTAAAATACACCATGCCCAAGATCCATGGTGTATAACACTTCATTTACAATGAAATTCACAACAATGGCTACATATAGGGCTTATTTTTTTTTAGCAAAATTAAGAGAATTCATGTTTAGAGAATTAAAAAATTCTCTAAATGTTGTTGTAAAGAAAAATTGGGTGTTGGCTAATTCATTGGGTAATGGAAAAAAAATCAAAAATTCTATTTTTTTTCAATGGGTTGTATAGATGGACTGCATAGATGAAGAATTGAAGACCGAAGTGCGTTAAGATGAAACACTGTCTGGCCACTTGAGCGGGCCACTCTGCGCTCGAGCGCATATCTTCCCAAGAGCATGCGCGCTCGAGAGGGACATCTTGCACTTGAGCATACAAAAGCCAGAGAGGTCCCATGCTCGATCACCATACACTGCGCTTGAACTGCCTGAAGTATATGAACATCTGCTTGAGTGCATCATCATCCGCTCAAGCGCGTGCTTCACAGAAAATCTGATTTATATTAGAAGTCTTTCCCAATTTGACATGAGATTCTTTCCAAACTCAAAGGGCTATGGAAACACGACCACCCCAAACCCGCGCCCCCCCACCCCCACCAAAAAAAAAAAAAAAAAATTTCTAGGTGACTTCTCTCCTCTTATAAACTTTGAGAGATTCATCATCTTTTACAGAGGCATTATTCCAGTAGTGTTGAAGATTGAATCTTTCAAGCTCCTTTTATCTACTCTCTCTCTCTCTCTCTCTCTCTCTCTCTCTCAGTAGATACACCTTAAAGACTCGTTCAAGGTGATTGTTGCAAGTACAGTGAAGGTGTAGGGGGTTGCGTCGGCAAATCAAGCAGTCCTTAGATTGAGTTGCAGCTGTGAAGAGTACTGTGAGCTTGTAACTTTAGATTATCTGGTGCTTGGTTGTTTGTTGGCCTAGACGGTAAAACTCGTGGTTTTCTCTTGAGTAGGGTTTTCCACATATAAACCATGTGTCTCCTTTAATTTCTTGTGGTTGATTGTTTTTTATTTGAATTTAAATTAATTAACCCTAGATTAATAATTGGAGTTGAAATCTAGAAGAGATACTGATTAGCCACCTTAGCCTATGTTAAGGCTTAAATCCGCACCCTTCACGTGGAATTAGAGTGGGTTGTACTAATTCATTCTGTGATATAATCATCGGTATTCTCTTATAGAGTTCAATAGAGAAGGGACCTCAACCACAAAGCCCCCATTACTTGACGGTACTATTATGCTTACTAGAAAGTAAGGATGATTGCATTCATTAGGGCTATAGATTATCAGGTATGGGATGTCGTTGAAGAAGGGTACTCCTACCCTACAACTGTTGTAGATGGGCAGACTATTTTGAAACCCAATGCCCAATGGACCCAAGATGAGAAACTCAAGTCTGATTGCAACAACATGGCTATTAATGCCATCTACAATGGAGTTAGCTCTGCAGAATTTCTGCATGTGCTAATGCTAATGCAGCATGGGATCTTTTATGGATTGTTCATCTAGGTATAATCACCGTTAAGCAAACTCAACTCCAAAATTTGAATACTGCCATTGAGACTTTACAGATGAAAGAGTCTAAAACACTTGATGAATTCTATGCAAAATCAAGTCACATTGTTAATTCTAGTTTAAGTTTGGGAGAACCTATTTCTGAGGTAAGGACTGTTAAGAAAATCTTGAGATCTCTTCCTAAAATGTTTCGTCCAAAGGTAGTAGCCTTTGAGGAGTATCATAATTTGGACTCCCTCAATATAGAATAATTGGTTGGAATTTTAGAAACCTATGAAGCAACCATTGTTAGGATAAAACGGGTAAGGACATTGCACTCATATCCTCAAAATCAGTTGCTGATGGTACAACTAGTGAATCAGACTGTGATTCTGATGATGCAGAATTTGAAGCCTTATTTTTTTTTCTAATTTAGAAAGATGTGGAAAAATAAAAAGACCACTTTTAAGAAGGACCCACAAAACCAAAAGGCACCTAATAAGACCAGCGAAAGGGTCATCTAAGCCAATCCAATGCTATGAGTGCCAAGGATATAGTCACACCGCTATTGAGTATGCCAATCAAAGAGAAAAGAGCTTGCGATGACGACTCGGATGAGGAAAACTCAGAACCTGAATCTCCTACCAATGGGTTGGGAAAATATGTTGCTTTTATGGCATTATCTAACATTTCATTTGTGCAGGGGTTGTCTGACAAGGACTCCAAGTCAGACGGATTCTATACCTTAGGAGGGAAGTGAGTTTTGTAGTCTCGAGGCCTTTAGTACTATTCTAAACAATATTTTTAGCAGAAGCATTCAAGATCCATTTCTCATATGAGTTTAGTTATAGGGTGTTTCTTGTTGGTTTTCAACTTCTTTCTACTGTTCTAGTCAAATGCAAAAGAGGTTTTTGTATTTAAAGCTCCTAAAATCAAAAGAGTCTATTTTTATAGAGATTTGAAACGAGGTTCTGCTTATTTTGCCATCCAGCACCAAAATCAGAAGAGTCTATTTTTATAGAAATTTCAAGTGAGGTTCTGCTTATTTTGCTGTTGAGCATGATTTGTTGTTAACCTGACAAATGGATTTGTTCCTAGTCTCTTTGTAGTTGCATTTCTTCATGCTATATCCGAAACCAGCTCGCCCCACATATGGTTCCGGTTCTAGAGCTAGTTTCTTGGCTCTGAACCGGGTTCATGTCTGGGTCCACCTCCTCAATAATGGTTCGGGGACGTGTCCGCCATGGACCTGCATTGGAACCAACCCATTTACAACCCTAATCACAATGCACCATGAGAATGTGAAATTCTTGGCAATCCAAAGTCTAAGAGAAGAATTCATGTTCAAGGCGCACCGTGGAATCATCAGATAGGCAGATTCCTAGTAATTCTCCCCACGAGCAATTCTAGCATATCCTGGTGCCCTACAAAACCTAAGGTGTCGCATTAAAGTTTTTTTTCTTCCTAAAGTACCCTTACGTGTGGGGTTGGGACCAAGAGGGCTCACACAATTGGATAGAATAGCTCATATGAAAATGTGTGGAACCAAGGGATGTCGGGAGCCAGGTGACATGTAAAGTTACCAACGAATTGAGCAACCCCTTGACCTAAGAATTATATTAAGTTGATATAGTAGCATCTCTGAGTATAGACACGGTTAGAATAATCTGCAATCCAAAAAGGCAACAATGAACCAGGAAATTTGCCAGCTTGATGGGGCCACTATGCACGAGAATGGAAATTCAATGGGGCCATGTGTTCAAAAAATGTTTTCAAAATATTTAAGGAGGCGCCATGGGGCCATGGCCACCCTTTCCGCTGAAATTGGACTCGCTCAAAATTAGAGGGTTTATGAAAGTACTTCCAAACTAGTATTAATGATTATTAAATTATAATTTGCAATTGGAAATAAGGATGACTATTATATTAAATCTCCCCAATCAATGTAAGACCAACTTGTATGTATTGATAAATAAGACAATTATCCTAAATAAGATACAAGGGTTGGGCCAGTAAGTTGGGTAACCAGTTTCCCATGCAATTGCCTAAGTTTCGATTTCTAGGTTCCTCTAACTGTAGGAATAGGCTTCTTTTCTCATGAGTGGGTTCTCTCCTGGGTCTCAACCCCGTTGGCTAGGCAAAAAAAGAAAGAACCGAAATAGTTTTTGATAGTACAATATCGTTTAAACTAATCTACAATGCAAAAGCAAGTCAAAAGGGGATTTCTTTAGTCTTTTGTCTTTTTAGAAAAGAATGTCTGAAAGAAGTACTGCCAGTCAGAATTAGTGATTACTAAAGTTGAAGTAACGGATGCTATACAAAGTTGAAAAAGTCTACTTGTCCTGAATATTGAGACCGATCCATTGACCGGTCCCAATGTTCAGGACAAATATCATGGATGATATTTGTCCTGAACATTGGGACCGGTCAATGGATCGGTCCCAATATTCAGGACAAGTAGCATCTCTCTACAAAGTAAGTTCAATATTATTGTGGTCAACAAAATTTTAGTGCTTAATAAATTACAATTTGCTTAGCTCAGTTAGCTGAATGTGCCGGGTTTGTAATTTTTACCGAGCTGGGATGTGCCCCCCCCCCCCCCCCCCAAGTGGAATTCCTAAGTCTTCCTCTTGGGTAGAGTATTTGCAAATGTCAATTGGGCTCGATATCTAAAAGTTACAAAGGCCATTTGAGACATTTCAAGTGGCTTGAATTTGGAATTCAAACATGACATTTGCAAATGCATAGGGAACCAAGCCACCACATCATACCTATGAATTTTCCAACATCTCAAATTTTCATTAAAAACTCTAATAAAAGAACAGGCCCTTTGGGTGCTTGCAAATCTTTTTTGGATTTTTCTTTTTTTTTTTTTTTTTTTTTTTTTTTGCCCTTTGTCAATGCATGCTTTTCTCCAATTAGAAAAACAAAAAAAAAAAAAAAAAATACAATTTGCATTGGGAAATAAGGTTCTATAATTTTATTTTATTTTCATGAGCGGTATACCATGCTCACAGAACAATCTACCCACCTAGGGACCAATCCCTAGGTGGCCGTGTGAGATGAAAAGACCCTTGCCCAGTATCTCATGTTTCTCAAAAGTATTTGATTTCTGCGATAATTTATTTAAACATATATAGATATGTGCCACTTATATGATAAAGTCTTTAGTTTTTTTTTTTTTTTTTCCCTTTTTGAATGGTAAGTACTTACACACCCAACCAACTCACCAAAGTATCACATCTTCAATGCTATATAGCTCTCGTAATTTATCTTTGATTGTTTATGTGACAGAGAGATACCTCACAAACTATTATGTTACCTTACTCTCAATTTCTGTTTTTGATTCGGCTCACTTTGAATAAGGCCAAATAGTAAACATTCTTACCTAACGATATTGACCCTGGCCCATCTTCCTTTTTCGACCATTCAAAACATTGTATAGATATGCATGTGCAAGCTAGTATCAAACAAACAAGAGAGAAGAAGATTATACATATATATGGTCCAACGTTAGGGTCGCGAGCGGCTTGTTGGTTCCAGGATGTTGTCTGTCTTTGTAATGAAGCAGGAAGAAAGGCACACAAAATAACTACAAGGTATATCATTTAAGTCCGTGGTTTATGAGATTGGAGCGGATGAATTGAACTCACAATCTCAATCCAGTCCACCAATAGCTCAGTAGCAAAGCATTCGATTCAGGTGAGCCTATGACCCTATACATGTTACCTATGGTGAGTAAATGAATGGGATTTGGGTTGAACAGTGGTGTGTAAATGAAGCAGGTTCGAGTTGAACATGTACATGTTACCCATGGTGATCAACTCAATTTGATCTTGACCTGAACCACCCACTTCACGTCATAGTCTCACCTGATATTAAACATCCATTTGGGTTTGGATTTATCATAAGTTTGACTATATCATCACACATTTTATCGAATTAACCTTCTCTTAGTCAAAATCAGTATAAGGAGGTCAAAACCATCAGTCAAAATGGTTTATTAATATTATTATTAGAGGATAGGTAGTTGTATCCAAAACCTAAAGCTAGAGATGTTTTTCTTATTAAAAATACTTGAAAATTATAGGTGGGGTGGTAAAATGTAGATTTCTCTTGATGAAATGTCCTCCCACCACACAGGCCATAGTTCAAAATCTTTTCTATCTTTTTGTGGGATAGTTCAAAATCCGTCAGCTCTTTCTTTCTCCTCCTTATTCATGTCCCATGATTAAACTACTTCACTCCATTTTCTTTTGTGAACTTCATTCACCTGTTTTACACATTATCAATCAGATTTTAGTCAATCCAACTTCTTTGGAATTGAAATTTAATTAGAGCCAATGCACACGAAAGGGCATTTATTTTAAATGGTTTGTATGTTACTAAATGTGCCCCACTAAGATAGGCTAGGGCCTTTGCAAAGTTTCTTTTCACTCTCAAGGGTCGCCTGGATCAGAATGCCACCACAAAATTAGTTTTTTTTATTTTTATTTTCATTTATTTTATTTAGAAATGTCACCACAATAATTAAACTTTCAGGAAGCCTAACATAACGACCTAGAGAGGCGTAGATGTGGAAGATAAGATATAGATAAAGTGCCTAGATATTAATAAAAAGCAAAGCTTATAATCTCGGCTTCAAGTTGCTGTAGCTACTTTACAACTACAACAATAGAAAAGGGACCCATTAGGGGTCGTTTGTTTTTTTCATTTATATATATAATGGAATCACATGGGTAATGGATACACATAAATCATGTTTGTTTGGTGTGATTTTGATTCACATGTGTAAAATAGCTATGTAAATGGTGTGAAACTTGGCCCTTTTTATGCCTTACATTTTCACACCTCAAGAGGTGTGAAAGAGATTCACATGACACTCTTACCAGGCGGACTGCTACAGTGCCTCAATGAGTAGTCCGCCTTTTTTTTTTTTTTGGGGCCCCACTTGTATCATCCGGACCATTCATTCTCTTAAGAAGATCAAACACGGTCATGTGTCCAATTTTCAACCGTTGATGATGCATGGAGGTTGAGATATCATCAACATAATTACAGCCGTTGGATTAATCTTTTGTTACTAACATACCCAGTCCGCCTTTTATGATTTGTTTAATTTTCTGGGCCCCACCTATAAAATCAGGACCGTTCATATTCTTCATAAGCTCAAACACGGCCGTGTGTCAATTTTCAGCCATTGATGTGGCTTGGATGTTGAGATATCATCAAGCAATATACAACCTATTGTTATTAACTTACCCAGTCCGCCTTCTATAATTTCTTTAATGTTCTGGGCCCCACCTGTAAAATCAGGACCGTTCACATTCTTTAGAAGCTCAAGCACGACCATGTATCCAATTTTCAACCGTTGATGTGGCTTGGATGTTGAGATATCATCAAACAATATACAACCCATTCATAGATTCACATGTGAAATGTTATGCTAGTAACAAACAGTGGAATCTGATCCACATGTGAGTCATTTACCTATGCAAATGACTCACATGTGGGTCATTTACCTATGCAAATGACTCACATGTGGGTCATTTACACATGTGAATCACTTTCACAAGAAACAAACGACCCCTAAGAGAGAGACATTTTTATAAGGATTAATCATGACAGGTTCCTTTACCCAAAAAAAAAAAAAAAAGAAACCATGACAGGTTCTGCAATTCATGTCCTATGGCATTGTTGGGGCAAATTAGGGCAAACAACGCACAATAAATCCACGCAAAGATTTATGTGGTTTGGTAAGCTCACGATGTCCATAGGGCTATAAGTGTTTGGCTTGATCTCACTCTGCAGGAATTAGACAGCTTGCTATAAGGATTCTAAACCCTCTCACAACCTTTCCACTTCGGAAAACTCTGACACCACGTAAGGTAGCTCTAACTTCTTTCACAAAGTCTAGGGTTACAAATTACATCAATACATAATCTTCGCTTTTTTAACCTCTATGTAAGCCCTGGTATAATTACCAAAATACCCATTACCCCCAACTTGGTCATTGGCCAACTCAATGAAGCAATCCGGTCGAACCAGAATACAAGACATAAACCCAATAGGCAGTGAACCAAATTGAGCAAGCTGGGATGGTACAATTGCGTCTTCTGGGGCCCACTTGAGATCTTTAAGTCTCACACGGAGAGGAGGTGAATGAAAATTCAGCCCCAGGCCCCAGTCAACTAGCCTTGACACTGATATGGGCTCTTGAAAACTAAAGTTCACTCAATTTCATCCATTCCTACCCAGTGTGGTTGCCTTCGCATCTATAACTATTTTCCTGACCTGCTCCTGCCATGCCGTTATGGAGTGCATCTGAGATTCGAGAACAATAATCAATTACATGGCCCACAATTTTAGTTGGTATTGGTTGATTTTAATGAATATCAAGACTCAAGAGAAAGTACTGAGTTTTGCACAGTTTGAACCTTTTTTCAGGTTTTTATTGTAAGGTTTTTGTGGAAAGTTTTTTTTTTTCCTTTTTTGTTGCCTCTAAAATAATTGGGGTTCAAAGGGCATCATCAATCTGACTTTAATCACATTAATACTCGTTGTTGGAAAGTTAAATATACTCATAGGGCCTATTCGATTGCATTAAAATATATAGGTATTGAATAGATAGGATTCATGTTGTAAGTGGTTAAAAATGAAGATCAAATTTGAATTTCAAAAAGAAGAATAAAAATCACCTTTTTCTTTTTTTAGAAAATAGAATCAAAAGAAGATAGAAAATAAATACCAAGTCATCACCCTAGTAATTCAATATTTATGACACTGAAAGTCCTATCTACGCCTCCACCTCCACCTCTTGTCCGTTACCTCTCGCCTCATATCCTTCACGTCTTACATTTTTAATAATCATTTGCTAGAGTTTATTTCACTTGTATCTATGCGCGCATAAGGTGGTGTTTGGTTTGATACGTAGATATCTACTGTAAACGCTTCAAGTAAAAGAAATATGTAACATAGTCTTTGTATAATGAGGTGTTTAATGTGAACAAGTTGGATAAAAAAAAAACTACCCCATCGAAGGTAAATCAGATTTTCAATGTCATCAAAACCATGGTGATTTCACCATGAGACATTTGAAACATTCAACCAATATCATTTGATTAGTTATTGACATGAAACCACCTCCACTAGAAAATAATTATGACTGCCCAAATGGCTTACAGGAAATCAGAAACTAGTGGAAGCTATCCCTAGTGCACCCCACTTGGAGCGCTGTTCCAAATGTGAGCTAAAGTTGCATATGCCCACTGCCTATTTGTTCAATCATTTGATTTCCATTTGAATTACCAATTATAGTTATGCCATGTTAAAGTTTAAGGATTTTACGGGAAAAGTCCCGAAATTTGGCCATTTCTCACGAAGGGTCCCTGCAGATTGTACAGCACAAATGACGTATGTCAAGACCTCTTTCATTTATTTTTTTATGATGAAGGGTGGGACGCTAGTGTCGCTCGTGTATGATAGGAGCCACACTAGCGTCGCTCTACACGATTTTTTTTAAACATAGAACTCCCTTTGTTTCTTCTTCCTCCTATTTTTTCTTCTTCTCCAACTTATTTTTCTATCTCCCTTACTCCATTTTCTCCCAATCATCTTAGAAAAACAGTATCACAAGCTTTATAAAAAGATTACCTATTGACTGACATAGAGTTTCTTTCTTTCGTCTTTGCATATTCTCAATATTTATCTTGAAATGTGGAAGAGAAGGGAAAGAAGAAAAAATGACAGACATAACATGGAAGAATGGTTCCAATAACAATCTTATACTCGTATATTATCATATAGAGCTTACCCTCAACCCATGAACCCATCCATGAGAACACAAGAGAGAGAAAGGCTGTAGGGTTTGGTGAGAAATGGAGTGGGAGCTATCCAGAAATAGGAAGGAGATGAGGAAGAAAAAGACGTGAGGAAAAAAGTGACGGGAAGACCGAGTTTACACTGTACAATCTGCGGGGACCCTTCGCAAGGAATGACTAAGTTCTGAAATTTTTCTCCTAAAATCCTCTAAATTTTACTATTAAAAGTGTTTCGTAATATAATCTATTGATAAATAAGACAATCAACATTTTAAGTGCTATTGACCAAGAAGTTTTGAAAGTACATTAATTTCATCTAGAAAAATTCACAATGGAGATGATAGTACTTCCAAAATGGGTAATATTTTGTCTCTTCTTTTTCCTTACTTTTTGGTAAATTTGACCGTGTGCTATAGTGTTTTACCAAAAAAAAAAACAGAGTGCTATTGAAGTTCTAACATAACTAGGATTATTGTGATCGACCAAAGTTAGATAATTATTAAATTACAATTTGAGGTTCCAAATAAGTGTTGAATGTTTAGAAACACCTGCTTATGCAATAGTTTATTGAAGAAGAGGGCCAGCAACAATTTTGTATTGTACTGATAAAAAATCTTTTCTATTTATTTTTTATTTAGAATATTAATCCAAGAGAGCTCACGCTAGTGGGAAGCAGAAGCCTATAAAGACTTTCAAAATAAGAAATGCATTGCATAAAATCATGGTAGACTTTAGTCACACAGACTTCTCAATTTATGCAAGAGAAAGAAGAATAATAAGAAAATAATTTAAATTTCAAACTCTTAATCTAATCCTAAAATCTCTAATAATCTAAACCTAAGTCACATAGACCAACAGGAACCGCTAGTTGTCCATAAAAGAAGCTTTGAGAGAAGAACTGTATTATAGAATAGACTGCCAATTGTCTTTTTTTAATTTTTGCAGGAAAGAATGTCTTAGTGAGTACTACTAATCAAGTTTTAATGATTAAGCGTTCTATAAAATGTAAGTTGATAATATAAGTGCCACCATCACTCAACAGTGAGTGTGTTTGCTTTTCTCTCTTGATATTAAAAACAAATGAAGAAACTATGTTAGATACATAAGCAATTACTTGTCTTCTCAAGCCTCTATTACTTTATTCCGAATGGTAATTCATACTTCTCAGGCCCAAAACAATCTATTTCTCCCATAAAAAATGATTACTCATTCATCATGATCTTAGTAAGTTAAATTTTAAGAGAATTAGAGGCCAATCTATATCTCCACATCTTTCAAAGTACAATCCATGTTACTATGAATTCACTGGAATTAAGTGAAATGTTGACAAATTGGCCCTAAATAGGGTTTGTTTGTTTGAAAGAATTATGGAAATTCCTGTCCGAGAGAGTTCTTCCAAATGCTAGAAAAAAACCCACAGCATTAAAAATACTGGAATTATGAGAATTCGTATGTTTTGAAGTGCCTTTGATTTAAAATTTTAAAATTTTGCATTAATCAGAATATACACCATGTCATGAATTTCCAACGACTCCAATTCATTGTCATAAATACCTTTAATCAATAGTGTCCTCAAATGTCTTTTTTCATATCAATAGCCCTTCTGATTTGTCTGCGTTTTATGCGGATGGTACACTGAGAATGTTTGTTTCGGCCTTCCAAGTAGGTCCTCCCATCGGATCAAGTTTATTTCATCCTTCTGTCCTTTGATTGCTATATGCCTAAATATTCTAAATAGGAGACACCAGCATAGTTGATCAAGTACTGTGGGGACCAATTGTCTTAAATAATATGGGCTAATAACATTGAGGTAAGACCCAACAATATTCATAGTTGTACCTCGTACTATTGATAGTACGATTTGTGTTTTTAAGCCATTGCATTTGGTCCAATCCCTTTCGATCTTTGATCATGACTTGAGACTTGTTACACCAGTAAGATAAGGCCCCATTTGGCTTCATTTCTACGTTCAAAATCATTCCAAACTAAAAAGCAAAAGTCTACTTGTCCCGGGTTTTGTCCCGGGACAAAACCCGGGACAAGTAGCATCTCTCAACTGAAAATGGTTTGTGCCCCAGAAGATTTCTTTTCCCAAAATCAGTCATGACGAACTTGTTTGGCAAAAATCCTAATGGAATTATTCCCTATTAACATAAGTAGCATAATGATCTTTGGCAGCATTCTTGAAAATTTATTGAAAAGTGTTCATACATCTATATAATTAATTAAAAATAAAAAAAAATCTATTCATTATATATATATATATATGAGAACATCTCTCACCTTACCATGAGAGTTTATATATATATATATATACGGATATATTTAGGTGAGAACTTACATGAGAACTTTTTTGTCGGGCCCAAATGTGGGTGCCATTTGGGGATGAGACCGAGGGGGGATGGAAAGATCTATATGAGACCACCACAAATAACAAGTTTGATCTTAAATCCCATGCCCCTAACCCCTTCATCAATGGCCCACAAGTTTAATGACTTCGTATTCAAAAAAAGATTCAACCCTTGATCCAATGATTTAGTCCATTCGAATGTGTGCCAATCCTTGGAATAAGTGACTATCAAAGGAGATCCCTATTTGTACGTGGTTTTGATGGGTTGCTAGATGGGCCCCACAGAAAAGTTCTCATATAATATGTAGAACTGAATATTTCCGATATATATATATATATATATATATTACATTCTAAAATAGGAGATAATATAACAAATTCTTTAGAAATATCTACTTTCCAAACACGCCCTTAATGAAGCTAGATTTCTAGTCATTTAGAATTCCCTATTTTTTAACCGTCCATGCATAAAGGTAGTTGAAGTGAGCCACACTAGGGTCATTTGGGTTGGACTTGATCATTTCTTTTAATTGATTTATCAAAGAAACTTTTTGAAAAATGATATAGCGGTATTTTTTTCATTTCTTAAAAAAGCTATAGGAAGGACTTCATTGAAAGAATCGTGGAAAACTTTTATACTTTTTTGGAATATTTAAGTCTTCAAGTACTTTTTTTTTTATAATGGGCCAGTAAATTCATACCTTTCTGAAGATTTCCCTTTTCAAAATTCTATATATCAGATTTTATTTAAAAGGAGATTATGTAAAAAGTAAATCAAATTTTGAATTTATTATAAAAATAAATCAAATTTAGAACTCACTACAAAGTAAAAAGTAAATTCATTTACATTTAAATGGTAATAAGCAATTTTACATTAAAGCACATTAATTAATGATTCATCTATGTTTTTTCCATGTCCCTAATAGTTTATTTTTAAAATAAAAAAAAAACCTATTAACCATGCAAACTCCACATTTCCCCGAAGCCCAGCCCCTCTTAAAATATCAATCTTCCTAGTGTTCTTGACTTTATTTCAGAACAGAGAAAAAACTCCCCTCTTATGAATATTTTCTAACAGTGGATCACTGTTAGCTTATTTACTTTTAAAAATCATCTAATATTAACATTAGAAATTGGCCTTTTTCCAAAATCCAACCTACTCAAAGTGAGAGTCATAAAATGTTCTATCAGCCCTCGAAGGACACAAATATAGTAAGTAATATACAATCCAAATTAAAAATTATACATGCTTTTGATGTTTTCTTTATTAAGAAAAGAGACAATATCAGTCTAAAATAACATAAATTTCTCCATCAATACATGGCTCCACTTCATTCTTGGTGTTGAAATGACATTTTTTTTTTTCTTGTGGGCGGGGGCCTCCATTCACTAAATGATGATCAAAAGTTTGAAACTTACTTGCAAGTCGCATCTCACTCAAAAACAAAAACTCAAAACAAAGATGAGAAAAAAAACTTATCAATATGTGGATATGGTTGCTATTAAGGCTGTCAATCGTATCGTGTTAACGAATTCGGATTACGGGTTAACGAATTCGTGTTAAAATCACCTCAACCCATACACTATCTGTTAACTTAACGGGCCAAAAAATCCAACTAGAACACGACCAATTAATTTAACGGGTTACACGACCCAACCTGTTAACTCGTTAAGTAATTAATTCATTTCAAAAATTAAAAGAAAACCCATACAAAAAAATATATAAGGAGAAAAATATATAAGTCACACGAAACTGTAAGCGAGGATCTCGAGTGGATCCTACCTAAAACCCCACTATAAAATAATAAATTTCAATTTCTTCTTTATGAATATAAATTAATTTAGCTACACTTAAGGATTAAAAAAAATTTAACAGGTTAAGCGGGTTGTTAACGGGTTACTGATTTAATTTTTTATACAACTCGTTAACTTATCGTGTTAATGGGTTTGACCCGTTAACGACCGAACCCATTAAAAGTCCATATGAATCCGTTAATATCATGTGGGTTTGTGTCGTGTTAATAGGTCATGTAGCATTTTGAAAGCCCTAGTTGCTACAGTGTCGAACAGCCTCAACGCCTTTGAGTCAACAAACATAGCCGCTCCATTACTATCTTCAAAACGCCAAAACATTCGTTTTCTAATTAAAATCCTAATCATTCACAATCTATTATTGTTAGATTGTTTATTGATTCAAATGAGAGATATGTATCAAAACATCATCAAATATCACATCAAGAACACAAATCAATTTTACCAAAAAAAAGTAACGAGGAAAGATCAAGATAAGAGGAAAACTAGAAAAAGTAGATAAAGGAGAATGTTCAAGGACGAGGTGGACCCAAGAATTCTTTCATTTGGGTGGGGCGGGGGGTGGGGACATTATGCAGAAAAGAAGGGTGGGGGTGGTGTTTGCATTAGGTAGAAAAGGAGGGGTGGCGGGGGTGTTTGCATTAGGTAGAAAAGGAATTGGTGGGGGGTGGGGGGGGGTTTTGCATTAGGTAGAAAAGGAGGGGTGGACTGTGTAGAAATATAATCTTGGAAGGGCCATATATAAAGAAGTACGTATGGTTATCAAAATATTTAGGGTCTTTTTTTAAGGCTGTAGGGGGACCACTATGGAGAAGATGAGAGGATTTGTATTCCAACGCAACTGCAGAGCGATCTGTATATGGTCATTACATCAAGATCCAAGATCGACAACCCAAAGAAAATAAGAAAAATTTATATTTCAACTATGGAAAGACAATTTCAAAACAATCCCATCCTAAGATCCGATTATTGATCTAGAAAGTTTTTAAATATTTCTTTAGTGAGGTATATCCAAAAAGCACTATAGAAGGTTCTTCCTTTGGCTGTGAGACATGGGACCCGTCTTTGGGATTCGCAATGTAAAATATTTTGATTAGGTGATTAGTCTTGTTAGATCTCTTTTCCCCTTGAAAATATTAGGAAGTGGTTTCACTTTCCACCCATTAAACAGAGAGCATCCTAGTGCCGCTTAGCTATATCACATGGACTCTACGCATGGATCAATGTTGCACATGTGTGCATAGTATATTTGTCCAATGATGTGACAAGCTATTTAAATGTCTTATGATTGAGATGAATAAACATTTGCATGCAAGGGTTTAACTTCCAAGTTTCGAAGGCTCTACAAGTTTACCATATATGTGAGCACCCACTTGTTTTATAAATCTACTAATGTGAGAGCCCCATGTCCGACATGGGCAAAAAAAAAGAAGAAAAAAAAATATAACATGTACATATGATTGGACCATATTATTTAGTGAAGTAATTTAAAATTTAGCCCTGGCAAAAGTTGACTATGATGCATGTCAATATAACCATGTTCAAACAATTAGTAGGTGTGCGAAATTTAAATGTTATATTAATTTTAGGAACTCTATCTTTAGAAATGGAAGCAAGTTATTTAGACCATCATCTACATGAGAATCATCATCAATGCCTACAAATGTAAATATAAAAACCTATGATCAGTGGAGCATACTCCAGCTTTAGAAATCGAAGCAAGTTACTTGGACCATCATCATCATGACCATCATCATCAAAGTCTATATAAAGAAATATAAAAATTATGATCAGCCTAGGTTGACATATTTTTGATACACCCCACTTTGATTTTGAGGAATGGGGCCTACCTATAATCGATCCTTATCTTCACAAACACCTAACTTCTCACAATCCGAGAGACACTCCAAATTGATACTAAACTTGACCATTAGTCCTTAGTATGTAATTTAAGGATCCGGACTCGAAAAAATTGTTGGTTTACCTTTATTTGGCCTTAATATGATTTAGATCATTAAATCTTGTGACAAACATCCAAAGTTTGTTAGACATGCACCCACTCATGGGCCCCATAAAAAATACAACGTGTTTGGGATTAAGGTGCCAACACTACTAAAAATGAGGTATATTAATTGGCTTACATTGGGCCATAAGCCTCTTAATGTGTGTTGATTAGAAAGAAATGTAATCTATCATTATCTCTTGAGAAAAGCATCTCTTAATTAAAAGGAACTCTAACCGCATGAGTTATCTATAAAGATTGGGTGTGCCACGTCATTCAAAGACCCCAAAAAGAAAGTCCAAAGGCCGAAAAAAGAAAATAAAAATATATATTCCAATATAAAGGCAATATCTGCACATGTCAAAGAAACCCAATTGAAAGATAAATGAATATCTCTATAAGATTTGTGAGGTCTCATTCAGATATTTTGTATGGCCTTGAGTGGGCCCCACTATATATATATATATCTATTTATATTACATTGCAAATGGATGGTTCAAAAGAAAATATTAGGATCCATTGCTGTTGATTTAGGACTTCAATAGAAAGTTTTCATTGCACTGCTATCCACAGTGGATCCTACTCCTAAGTAAGGTAGCAACTGGACTAAAGTAGATTGTGTTTATCGAGTTGTGAAAGGGCCCTTATTTTCTGTCCAATGTGCACTGTATTCTGGGTCTCAAGACTTAGCACAGTTGATGCTTATGGATTGATGATCCATACCATAGATCTCATGGCCCTCATATTGTACATGTGGGCATTCTGGACCAATGCTATACAGATTATCCACACCTTTCTTATCCATTCGATTGAAGGATTTGGACTGCTCCATAGGAGAGAACAGTGGCTAGATCTAGGCCTAGGGTCACATGCCCACCGAAGTCTTATATGCCCAATTGCATTCACATTTATATTTATCGTGTAATATCATATGCATACCCAAAAAATAATATCAATATATGTACACCATATAATAAAGAATTGATATGATTTTCTAATATTTTTTAAAAAAAATCATACTTGGTTGTAAAGCCCAGATTCAATAGACGAACGGACTCCGAGATTTTGGGATGGAATCTAAAGAGACTATGTTGTAATTAGAGAGTGATTGGAGAGGGATTTCCAATCCAAGATTAGATATTTGAGAGATTTTAGAGATTAGATAGTGGAGAGAGTTTAGAAAAGATTTCTTTTGGGGTGGAATCTTAAAGAGATTATGTTGCAATTAGAGAGAAGTTAGATGCAATTTTAATAGAGAGATTTTAGAAAAAACTATAAGGGTAATTCCGGAATATAGACTGTAAAAAATTTTAGAATGTGCTACGTGTCGCACTCTGACAAAGAGCTGCTGTCATTATATATATATATATATATATAATTGATTGCGTGGGGGACACGAGTAGTGCAATAAAGAATTTGGCTTTATAGGCAAGGTGGGTTAAAATAATCTAAAACACTAATCAGAGTTTGTTCAAAAGGAGCTGTAGTTAGTCTTTTCAAATTCTAGGAACAGAGTGCCCCATATGTCGAATCAAAGTTCAGATAATTATTAAGTTGTAATGTAAAACTTCAAATGGAGAGAGGGCTATAAAGGTAAGCTCAAAGGATAGGACTAGATTATTGTTGCCAATCTATTTTGAGGGATGCTATCTGTCCCGAATATTGGGACCGATCCATGGACCGGTCCCAATGTTTGGGACAGATATCATGATATCATGATATCTGTCCCAAACATTGGGACCGGTCCATGGATCGGTCCCAATATTCGGGACAGATAGACATTTTCATCTATTTTTGATGATTATTAAATTATGATTTTCAATTCCAAATGTAGATGTTGTAGAGGGAGGAAAAAAGGATTAGCTCATATACTTTTCTATAAAGTTATTTGATGAGCTAAAGATGTGAGAAATCTTCTTCGTTTTTTCATTCTAAATTTTATTAGATTGAATAGTTATATCTATTGGTTGTTTCAAAACTAATGATCTCACATGAAATGTGCTTATCCCATATCAAGTGGTCTCATTTTTGAAGGATTGACCGTTTTAGCTTCGCTCGTTGAGAAGTAATAAACACTTAAGAAAAACAACTTCTTCATCTACCAGATGATCAATCATCGAGATTGTCTTACTCACAAAAGTATTTGGGATATTGCCCATAAATTTTAAAAAATGGCACGATATTGCATGGCTTTATGATATCGCACAGGACAATATATGCGATATCGCACTACCCTAAAATATCACATGATCCCATGTGTGTGATATCACATGACCATATGATATCTATGAGGATTTTAGGTTGGCTAATTCATTGGATAATGGACAAAACTGGGTCTCTTTATGATATACTTTTATTTAAAAGAGGATTGCCCAAGATCATCTACGAAAAAGTTCGTTTAATAAGGAGTTTGTCTAATTCTGGAACTGACTCAGTTCGCTCGAGTGATCCTTAGTTCGCTCGAGCAAACACCATACAGAAGCTCTTTTGCTCAAGCTTTCCAATTCTTCGCTCGAGCCATCTCTCAAAACTAAAGGCAATACGTAATTCGCTCGAGCGAACTGATTGACCGCTCGAGCGAACCCAAGATAGAACCTTCATCGCTCGACTCGATCCAAGTTATTTCTTCGCTCGACCCAAGATCTGAAATTCAAATTTTCGATGACAGTAACTTGGTCGCTCGAGCGAACTCCCTGGTCGCTCGAGCGAACCTGGGCGCAAAATTAGAAACATGCCCAGAACTCTCTTCTGATTTGTCTTTAAGATGCAATTACTAATTCTAATCAAATATGTAACCCTTGATGCACGAATCTAGGCCTATATAAAGCATTTATCTCTCTATTCAACCTCACCTCTCCAACAAGGAAAATTCCTAGTGAGAACTTGAGAGATCCATCTTCCTCTAAGGCTATCATCTGGTGTGCTGAAGATTCAAGCTTTTGTTTCATGCTCCATTCTACTTCTCTGAAATAGAGACGTCTTGAAGACTGCTTCGAGGCATTCGATTGTAGTCGGTAAGATCGCACAGTCTTTAGGTTGAGTTAACTAACTAAGAAAGGGTTGTAAGTCAACTAAGAAAGGGTTGTAAGTGTCTCTTATAACTTTCGATTCATATAGTTCTTGGTTGTCTCTTGGCGAAGACGATAAGGCCTGTGGTTTTTCCCAAACAGGGTTTTCCACGTAAAAATCTTGCGTCCTTCTCTCTTTGTGGTTTTATTACTTTTAATCTGAATTAGAATTAATTATTAGTTTAATCATCTGTGGATTGATATTCATTAAAGATCAGGTTATTGGGACCTCTGCCTGCATTAAGGTAGAAATACAATTTTTCAATATCTCACGAATAATTATATGAAAATACTTAACCTTACATAATTCACGAGCAATCTATGATTTAAGAACTGATATACGGGCTGTATCCAAAAATATTTTTTGATGCTGCTATCCAGGATTGAAGACCATCACTCTGTCACCATCAAATATCATGATGGAATTATTACATGTTTGATCTGTCAGTCTATGGTTTTTTCTTTTTCTTTTTCTTTTCTTTTTTGTTTAAAGTCAGGCTATGGTTGGAAGCATCGAGTTTTTACCATATAGTGGTCTTTGATAAATGTTACATGATAGATCATTTCATCCTTGATCCAGATCATCACTTTTTGACCATTCAAAGTTTATCAACAAGTGTGACATTGTGACTTTTGGCCCATATGCTCCCAGTGTTGTGTTAGTTTTTATGTTTTGGATCATCATCACCATATGAACACCAAAGTAGTGGATGAATATCACATGTCAAGATCATGAAATTACGAACATCTGATGCTCATTGATGGAAGTTACATGTAGATACTTAGATAGGTTGGAACTTGGGTCATGTTGTGCTCAGAACAACCTGACCCTACTTTATACACCTGCAACCTGATTAAAAAATTGTCCTGGTTTTCAGTCCCCTGTATAATGATGAGAATGGGTGGGTATAGAACTCGAGATATTCGAATCTAGATCTGGATCCACGCATAAAGGATGTGAAATATTTTGATTTGGATCCAGATCCTTGTATGTTCCAACTCGAGGATTCAGATGTTCCCACCCGAGGATCCTGATCTAGGATGAGTATATTCAAATATTGAACATAGTTATAGGTTGTAAGAGCCTACATAACTTAAATCATATCCATATTTGAAAGTCTACTTAGCTTTAACCATATGTCATTATTTAATAACCTCACTTGTAATTTTAAGAAAAATTAGAAACTTTACCAGATAAAAAGAAAACCCAATTTGTTTTTGCACCTCTTCTTTTCTACTACACTCTGTAGTTGTTGTGGTCCCTTCTTCCCCCTTGTATTAGAACAATCTTTTTCTTTTTCTTTTTCTTTTTCTTTTTCTTTTTTTTTTTTTTTGTAACATGGGAACCCGCCGACCCACCTTTGGGGGATTATTGGTAAGCTCACGGATATATAAAACCACCCACTAACCCTATGTATCGGGTAAGACCTTAAGGGATTCGAAGACAGGACATCCAAGTTAAAACTGGACTTCCTAACCACACGAACAGTTTAAGTGTTGCCATCGAAACTGAATCTCTGGCAGGAATCTTGGGCCCTATTTCTTTAGTGGAGTTTCTGCCAGGAATTCACAATGTCCAGGAATTCATGGACATGATGTGACATGACATCCCCTGATATTTTTGAATTTCATGTTTATTCACTAGCATTTTAGGATTCCAGCCACATGAAAGGTCTCTTTTGACCATTGGCAGGAATTTCACTCCCTTTACATTTTGGTGGGATTCCTAAATGCTCCTTTGGGAATCCAGGAATTCCAGCAAAGAAACATGCCCTTAGATATTTTTTCTTCCTCCACTATTTCTTTGGTGTTTTTCTTCTTTCCTTCTATTCTAGTGGCATTATAGCTTCACTCATATTCTAAGTATAAACTAGCTCAAGAAACTCACACAAAAGTATTACCTTTTGCAATAAAAAAATTAAAAATAGCTTTGACACAGCTATAGTCATGTTTGTTGGATTCCCTAACACCGTGGTACTCTTTTTTTTATATATAAAAAAAAAAGGTACTTGGTCCTAGAAGAAAGATTCCCAACAAATACATGATTTGTTGACAATCTCAACAAAATCATGTTTTATTGACACTAAATTTTTACTAGTATTCTAAATTTAATTACTGTTGTGAAAGTCATTTTTATTGACATTATTTCTACGCAAGCTTATGAATGATACGTTACATCTAAAAGCTACATCAGATAAGAATTGACCTAAACCCGACTTTAAACAAACTGATCGATTAATTGGAAAGGTACATCAACCTTACTATTGTTGGTCCCCAACCCATAGGAATTGACCTAAACCCTAGTATGATGGAATGATTAGAGGAGGACCAGAGTTTGGGCTTGACCCAAAACTCCATTGTATAATTATACATTATATTATATGTACAAAGGCGTGATTATATAAGGTTGACCAAGGGGTGTAGTCAAGAGAGGTCATACTGTCCTGCATGGTAGCTTAGTTGATAAAGGGGCCATCCCTCATACAGATAGGATAAATAGGTTCGAACCGGTTCGGTTACGGTTTTCTTATTTTTTTTATTTTTTTTTATTGTTTTCACAAGAAAAATTACAATTCAGACTTGGTCCATCAAATGGAATGATAAGAAGCTATAATGAATACTAAAATATATTTCATAATTCGTTTCAACCAAGGAAGCATACATCAAACAATAGATGAACTCTTTTAATCTATCATCCGATCATATGATTGAATGGCCCAGGTCAGGTTCGGCCAACTTTTCAAGACCAATGAGTTGAAGCAGTTTGAATCTTCTGATAAAATACACCAACAAAATGGTCAGGCACGTACTTATTTCTTTGCATAAAACTTAGACTAGATTACATTGCTTCATCCAGACCAATAAATTCAACACAAAAGGAACTAGTTTTTTTTTTTTTTGCCAGCAACATGGGTTCAACTGGAATATAGCCCCAATTTTAAACTAATTGGACCTTTTCATAGTTCACTTTCTCTTAGGTCAGACCAAACCCCTCGGCAGCACTAAAAACTCAATAATGCACACTTCTTGTAAAACTAATTTCATCAAACATGTAATATGCAAGTAGAATATTACTAAAGTTAATACATACGGTCGGTTCGGTTTAGTAGGTTAACCGTGGGTTCAAACCGATAACCGACCGATGTAAGGCGGTTTCAATGATTTTCGAACCGTTGACCGAACCGATCTACATAAAACCGATCCGAACCGTACGGTTCGGTCGGTTCAGTTTAGTTTTGCGGTGATACTGGATTTTTTGTGCAACCCTAACTATATCTATTCTTAAAGATATGTATATAGACCGGACTCAACTGATATATTTATCTTTTTCGTTTGCTAAAAGGAGATTTCATTGAAGAGAAAAGAACGCAACAGGAAAAGGCAAAGAAGACAAAAGAAGACCACACAACAAATCAGCCCACAGCTGAGAGGAATTCTAGCGCGAGGACAAAACAACAAAGAAGACCTTTGGTGTCTCATACAATTTTTCTCAAGTGATCAGTCATATAACATTTACCACGAGGCTCCTAAATCCTGTGAACTGCAGAGTTCTAGTGCTGCACAAATACATGGGACTGCTGATTGTAAGATCCCGGTCCCACCTAATTATTTTTATTAAATTTTTTATTAGAATATTATTATTATTTTAATTAAATGTATTTTAGTTATTTAAGTGGTAAGGATTAAGTGGGGCACACGTTAGATTAGATGCTTGGATTGATGAGTTAGGTTACTGGGTAAATGACTTGACCCGCAGTTTTGACCCATTGACTTAAGTCCAGGGAATATTCTCTTTTAACCTAATCCCTATTATAAAGAACCGGACGTCTTATCCCTCCCCACTTCTCTCTGCAACTCCTCCCGATCTATACTCTTAGGTTATCTTCTTATTCTTTTCAATGGTAAGTTTTGGGTAGGAATACAATAAATCTTTTTGTTTGGGCATTTCTTTCCCATCTCATATATCAGATTGGCGATAGGATTGTGATCGAGCGCCCTGGTAATCTTGGATTGGGTTTTGGTAAGAACTTATTGTACTCTTCTTCAACTTTGGATTAAAGGCAAGTACATTATTATAATTTGTTATTGTATGTGTGTTTAATCTTTGATTTTTGATACTTTGCATATAGGTTTGTTTAATTGCCCTTTCTAAATGATAATGGTAGATTAGGGATTTGAAATGGATGTTTGGGTTATTTGGTGATTTAGGAATGGAAATGTGGAATATGATTTTATGAATTTCAGTTGAATTGGAACTCTCATTTGAAAAAGGGAGAAAAATGGATGTAAAAGGGGAAAAACCCCAATTTCTGTGATTGCACGAACTCGGCCAATGAACTGAACGTCAAATGTTTGAACGTTGCCATTGAACGTTCGAGGGTTCGAGTCCAGGCTCGTCTGAGCCAAAGGGCAGAGGAATCGAACGTTCGAACGTGCCTCATGGACGTTCGAACGTTGCCCTCGAACGTTCGAACGTTCAGTGTACTTGGGCAATTTATGATTCTTTTTCACTGTTTTGGCTCGGTATCATTTTGGGAAATATGGAGTCATGTATGGAACTTCATATGGATGTAATAACCTTAATTATTTACTTGGACCTCACATAAGAACTGTCTTTGGGCGTACGGTGTCTTATTGACGTAGGATTCAAAACCTGATTTGGTTTTCATGAATTCTAGTGAGAAAGGGGCAATACATTTCTATTAGAAACCCTTCTTGGGATCTATGCACCATGAATGTTGAGAGATGTAACGTCTCTAGTTCACTAGCGTTTATCATTGTATGTTGATGGATATATGAATATATGTCTAACCTTAGGATTGATTCGTACCTATTTCTTGACCTTCGTATGCATATCTTGGTTTAGGCTATGTATTCCTTTAGATGCATACCCTATTGTGTGTTATGGACTATGAAGTGGCTTTTGCAAATTATGTATGATGATTTGTATATGATATGGAATATGGAATGGCTAGCACTTCACTATGACTTAGGATTCTTATGTCGGAGCATTATTATTCGAATCTATTTTGTTTATATGTGTTTATGTTTATGTGGGTCATTTATGGACGACTACAAATCGATATAGGGACAGTTGATCACCGATGTGACTGGATCACTTATAATTTGCTTTGAGCTATAGACAGGTTATCCTGATATTTTAATCGGTTTATGACCACCGACGTTATGGACGGGCTTTCCGATTTATATAGGGCTAACCACCCACAAGGGGGACACTTGTCACCGTGTGAATCATATATTGCTCCTTTGTGTCATTTGGTTTTATGTCATACTTTCGTTCTTATTATTATTATTACTCTTGTTTTCATATGATCTCACTTATCTATACTCATCATGATATCGTATCTTAATTTCGAATTATGATCATGTTCTTGCTATTTACTTTATAATATTTAGTGCATAGGTACCGAACCCTACTTTACCAAGGAGACGGAGGAGGATCAAACGTTTCAAACGTTTGAGCCAACTGATGAACCCAAGTGAGATGCTAGAGATGATTTTGTAGCCGTCTGAGCCAGCATGAGAGTGAACGTCATCATAACAATTCTTTAAATGAACATTGTTTTATGATAAACCTTCATTTAGTAATTGTTTAATGGTTCTTTCTGAGTTGGATACAAGCAAGACTTTACTAAACAAGATGAATACTGGGTCTAAAAAACTTGATGACATCCCGTGCAGTCAAAAGGAAAAGACCAACATACATGGCATTGGCTACGCTGACGGGACATCTACATCAAAAGCCAAAGGTACTAACTGTTTTGTTCAAAATTCAGTTGTTACTAATCCTGTTGTTCATGTTACAAATACAGCTGCCAAGAAGAAGAATGTGCCACGTCCTGAACGAATTCTCATTTGTCATCACTGTGGAATTAAAGGATACATTCAACCCCATTTCAATAAGCTAAGAAAGTCGCCGAACCAAAAGCAATGGAAAAGGCAGAAGGAAGAGTCACCTATGAAAACCAAAGATGTCCAGGTCAAGAAAGAAGACCTTTAATCTATCTTGGTACACACTTTGCTGAACTATCTTAATATGCAAGTGTGTGTCCAAAGCTTCATCACCCCTAATCTACAAGATCATGCCCCCACCTCAGTGCTGATACGAAGATCATCTTGAGGCGGAGTCAATATTAATGGGGAGCTGCAGAATCCAGAATGATAGAAGCTGCTTGAAGATAATTGATTGTCAATCATGGACAAAACGGGGGAGAATATTGAAGCTAGGGGGAGAAAACAAGCGAAAATCTACAGGAACTGATATTTTTTTTTTGGCTGAAAATTCATTGTATTTTGGTTTTTTTTCTCTTGGGTAGTTCATTGGTACTGTTCTAGGGAGTTTTGTCCATGAATTGCTATAAGGGGAGATTGTTAGTATTTTTATGTTGGCTAATTCATGAGTTGGACAAAACTTTGAGTCTATTGGATTGTATTTTCTAATTTATTTTAGAATGGACTATGGTTATGTCGCAAGAAAAGCTGAAGCGAAGAACAAAAGAAAAAAGTCAAGACCGGGCGAACCTCCCCAGGCCTGATCGATTGGAGCCTCAGTCCAATCAATCGGACTATAAACGCATCCAGTTATTTAGGTGGTCCGATCGATCGGACAGGCGCAAGAATTTCGGGAAAGTCTCCTATTTTTTATTTAGAAGTGTTTCCTTTGAGGCTATATTTTCCAATTTAAGTCCTACTTGTGCACTAAGTCTAAGGCATGAATTTGGGGCTATATATAGGGTGTTACTCTCAACCCTAGAGATTACTACAGAAACCAGCACCACTCTCATTAATCTGAGTCGGAGATATCTTAGAGAGAGATTATTCTCTAGAGCCATTGAGAGAGCATTCTGAAGGACTGCTCTAGAAGGTTGTTGCTGCTACTACCTTTCTTGTAGAAGATTGATCATCTTGGTTGACAAGGTGCGAAGAGATCAAGTTAGGAGAACGAGGCAAGGTGGATGTCGTGTCATTGGATTCTTTGCAAGAACAACTACAGTCCTTAGATCGAGGTACAGACTGAAGTAAAGGAGCCTGTGAGTATATCTTGTAACTGTTCGTGAACTCTTGATTTCTGGTTCGTGGTTTTTCTCCTTGGATAGGATTTCCACGCTAAATATTGTGTCTGCCTTCTTATGGTGATTGCTTTGTAAATAGCTAGTTCTATATTATCTGATTAGTTTATTTCCACTACATTGATTAGTTAAATTAGAACTAGTGATTCATTCTGATAGCCCCAAACAACTTTCAATGTCTTACTACATCATTAGAGACAATGGGTGTCCCTACTGTACTGAAGATATCAATTGAAGACAGATAACAAAGGGGTGCCCCCCTTCATCATATATGTGTGATTTGTGAAGTGTGAAAGAAAGATGAAATATACGAACATAACAAATATATGATGCGCATTTCTCCAAAAAAGACCTTGTGCTTAGAACAAGCCTCAGGTTGCTATCTTATCCCACTTCGTGTATCACCATCACCATCAAAGGAGTGGGTTATACCGATGGTGAAAAATAATCCAAGGGGAGGGGGACGGGGTTGGGTAGATACAAATGTGGATGAATGGTGGGGTGTGCCAAATTTCTCACCTTGATCAAATTTTTAATCCAAAAGGTTTAGAGCTCATTTTGTGAAATTTGGTATGATGAATGTCCATTTAGCTTTGGTGTAGATTCAAAGAGAGTAGCTGGGTGCAAAGGAATTGGATTATGATAAAAAAAAACATTGCTCGGGACAATGTATCTGCAAAAGCCCATCCTTTATATGTAGTTATCATTTAGCTTCGATTCTCTTAAAGTCCATACTCACCTACTTAAAATTAAACAACTTGAAGGGAACAACGCTCTTCTCTTGTTTACGATGTTACCAAATTATACTGCTTACGTTCATTTTGAATTGTTCAGATTTTAGTACATGTTCTACCAAAAAAAAACAAAATTTAATACGTGGTTGCTACTATGGAATTTTACTTTTCTCACTCATGGGAAGCCTAAGTAAGACTTAGAAATTAGCTTAGAGATATATCAAAAATTGTTGCATGAAGTGTCCAGATGCTCTCTACAAGCACATTTGGTAACTATCCTTATTGCCCTACAACCGAAATTTCTTGCCAAGGATTTCACGTCAATATAACTTCATGTTGTTGGATATAGCTTAGAAAATTTGGTTTAAGATCACAAATGCTTGAAAATCTTCAAATTTGAGGATCTTTGAAAGTCCAAATCCTCGGAGATTTACAATTATGAAATGGAGGCTTTCCATGACACTTTAAGGAAAGCGAAAATCAATGGTCGCACCAAATATAAAGCTCTTTTCAAGAAAAGCAATTCCACTTTCTCTTATGCTAGATTGAATCCCAATAATTGATTTTCTAGATCATCATCATATGTCAAGCTTTTGTTGAATAGATCTTCAATCATTTTGCTCCTTCGTAGAACCCTCCATCTGGCCTTCAAGAAGATTATAGTGAGATTCGTTTTCCTTTTGATAAATTTAAGCACCATTCTTTCCCCACTATTATCCTATTCCAAGTTTCATCAAACCATCAAACTTGTACCCCTTTTTTTTTTTTTTGGCTATTCCATATGATGAATCGTTAACTATCCATATCATTAATTGGCTTAATACAGTATCCAAGGCATCCTCTGTGCTCCACCACAATAGCCTTCGATTTTACTTTGCCAATGTCAGTTGTCAATCCTTGGAATTTAAGGTGATATTGGGATGCCCTTACTACTTGGGCTATCCAACGTTTCTCAAAGTTGCCAAAAGAAAAAAAAAAAACTATCATTTCCACATATAAAAATGCTTGATAAACTATTTTTTATCACCCTTGTGGGATTAGGAATTCCCCTGGTATCAATTGATTATGTAGTAAAAACACTCACAAGTACTTCTTTTTTTTTAATAGTGTTTTAAACACAATCAATCTAACAATGGCCAAACACTCCTATTGTGATGAGATTCAACGAGGTCCTACATTGTATTGAGAAATATATTTTTTGGCAATTTAAATTATCTATAAGTGGGTCATAGTAAGGCTAAGAGAAACCGTAATCTAAGAATTGGAATCTAACGGCCCATTTGTTTGCAAACATTTGGAGATTTTTTGTCTAATATTATTTTATAAATGTTGTCCTCTAAATAGAATTTCAAGATGCTCAGGTGGTGTCTAACATTCAATATGTTGGAATCTTGAGAATGTTACGTAGTCCATAGGTGGCATTTCACATACCAGCTTTGTGAATTCTCTATTAGAATGTATGTCCTCAATCTAGTGGATGATGTGAATATATTCGTTTATTATCTTAATTGATTTATAATTTCATACTTCATTCATGACATGAATGGGATTTTATTTTATACTTGCACATAATTCATACAAAATGACATGATTGTTCCTGAGATGAACACAAGCCCTTAAGTTTATTAAACGTAATCCATGTGTGTGAATAAGATTCACATGTAAGAGACATAGATCACAAGTCTTATACTTGAAGAGTTTTCACAACCAGTGATAAAACTAGGCATCTCATCTGAAAAGGTTGTGGCACTACAATTACTATGAGATAGTGTGGTTTATCTTGACCATCACAGTGGAAGACCCTAGGTTGTTGTGCTAGTGCATTGGATGTAGTGAAGTACCATGAGTAGCACCTTATACAAATCGATGTCTTCTATTAAGGACTGCTTTCATAATTTTTAAGCAATAGGCTCTCAATCCTGATAGAATAATGGACTTAAGTTTCTACTATGCATTTACTTTAACTTACCAATGAATGAGGCCAACTATAGGTCAACACCTCAGTATCTTGGGAAGATGGTTTTGGGACTGTTGGAACATATATTCTGAAGATGGAATCTGTATTCTAAAAGAGAAATATCCCTTGTGCTGATTAATAGAATTAATTATCGGTAAGTGCGCATCCATTCTAATTAAGAGTTAATCAAATGGTATTGATGATCAGTGTGATTAATTGGGTTACAAGGATAATAAAAGGTGGATTCAATTTGGTTGGACAGTTTAATTCCAATGGGTCCATGGATATAATTGATGGAGGGGCCTACTTGTGGTAATTGAAAAGTTTAGGGTCTTTTTGTATATATTCCTAGGACTGGAGTGCAATTGTATTTATTTAGTGGAGTTATTTACAATTAACTGTGGGTCCGAAGTGCATATGAGATGTGGCGTCTAAATGCGTCAATTGGTATCAGGTCTAAGGAATCCCTAGGGGTCCTCATGCTAGCCCTAAGGAAGAGAGTTTTATTCCAATTGGAACTCATAAGGAAATAAGGAGTATGATATATAAGAGAATTAGAAGTGAGACTTCTAAATATATTAGGAGACAGATAAAAAAAAGTCCAAAAATATATAAAAGGAGAGCTAGGGTGGACATCCCATACATGCTTGCACGTAGAGAACGTCCAAGGTCTCTCTCTCCCTCTCTTTTCTCCCATGGTTTTCCCACTTGAGTGCCTATGGTTTCTTCTCAATTGAGATCCTACCGTTCTCTTTGAGAAGTTCTCTATGAGAGGGTCATGGCGTGGAAGATTACAAGGCCTAGGAGATCACAACTGCGAAAGGGTTTTGCGGGATCAAGAACATCAACTTCTCAATTTGAGCGCAACCAAGCTCCTTAGGTATAGATCTACACCAGCTCCATTAGTAAATATCTTCTGCTTGTTTTTGCATGTTCGGATCTGTCCTTTGCTGATAGATCTATTATCTTAATACATGAGATAAGGGTTTTTAGATATTGGGATTGGATTCTTGGCCTTTTAGGTGTGTAATCCCTACATCAAAAGGGTCAAAAAATTTTGAAAACTCATCTGGAAGGCACACCTACTTCCAACACTCTCACCAAGGGCGGACCCACATACACCCATGTGGGGACGGATGCACCTGGTGGACCAACTCTGTCCGCTTCTAAAACTATAATGAAAATTATCTTTCTTTCAAAGATTTACACAAAAACCATGCATCCGCCCCCAAAACCCACATGAAAATCCTTGGTTTATACTAAAAACCCACTTGCCTATTTGGGCCCTCACCCTCAAAAGAAAATCCTAGGCCTGCCACTGATTCTCACTATTCAAATAAAGAATATGAAACTTTCAAGAGGCATACGACATGCATTGTTGTAAAAGAATCCTAACAAGGGATTTCCCATCAGAAATACCCTAAACAAACAAACCCTCAAAGTGTAGGATATGAGAACCTAAACAAGTGTAGAAAAGATGAGAACCAGTTGTAGCATTAATGATCAATTGATCAAGAATTCATTGAACCAATGTCTCAAACTTTGTCAACTTTAGTTGCTTTGTCTAAGTCCCTTTGTTTGAGACTTTGGTCCCTTTATTCAAGGAGATGATCAAGTATGTACCATACTTAGAGTCATCTATTTATGAAAAAGAGAAATGGAAAGTTTTCAATAAGATTAAAAAGTATACAAAATGTGATCAAACCCATTATACTATTTCGATTGAATGGATGAGTGTCAAGTTTGAGCTTATGACAATTCTCCAAGGATATTGGTGTAAAAGGGTAATTGGATCTATTGGGCTCGTGCACGTGAAAGCGCAAATACTTGTAATTGACAATCATGCCACAGACAAGAAGAGAGACAATCACATAAGTGGTATTTACATGGCTCAGTGATTTACCTCCATTCACAACCAAGGACATCTCACAATCTCTTTATTCCACTCTTAGGTCTAGGGTTAGACGTTGCATGATACATATAACACTCTCTTAAGAAAGCCCATGGCATAATTACCAAAATACTATTGACACAAAGCCTAATTCTTGGCTAACCCTTACCCAATAGACCGATGTGATTAGCTTGAAATACAAGACATAAACCCAACAAAATCATAAGCGGTCAATTGGGCCAAATAAAAAGTTGCACCACACACATTAATTATGTACCCGATTCTCATCTAATTATTTCTTTATTTATATAAAATACTAAATATGTCAACGTGAGATGCCTAAGTGGTGAAGAGGTGTCACCTTTCACAATGATGCTAGGGATTGACATGTGATAGTACCAAAGTACTAACTTGTGTATACTCTGGTGGAGGTGTACTTGGGGGGAACCGGATCCCTTGTTTGGACCAATCAGGGGGTAACACATGGAGGAGATGTCAAATCCCATCTTCTCCAATGAATAAAAAAAATCTCATCTCCCACATGTGACACGCCCTGATTGGTACAAATAGAACAGGGGATCCGTTTCCGTACTTAGGGAGCATGAAAGACACTGAAAAAGGATGGAAGACCTAGGGATGCCCCCGGGCCAAATAGATTAGGTTAGATTAGGACTATTATCGTTTACAATACCACTTCCATGTAAAGCAAAAGAAATTTCCAATAAAATATTAAATATTAAATATGTAAAAGAGAATGTTCTCTTACAAGTAGGTTGCATATTGGTTTTATGCACCACATTAGCTCGTGAAGCCCGCTTAAATGCATTTCTACGGGGGCACGTGGAAGTTCTCTACTTATAGACAAGCAAGTAGCGAAAAAACCTATCCCCACTGGAGTACCCTAGCCTGTGATTTAACAAACTTAAAGTCCAATGTCATCTTACCAATAACTATTTTTAAGACTCAATCCAACAAGGAGTGAAGGTTCAATGAGTGTACATAAAATTGGACATGATGTCATATTATTGGAAGAAAAGAGTATCAAACGGCCACACAGATCAAAGGTAAGCCCAAGTTGGGCCCCATAGAGTTGGGCTTCTCCTACAGTTCACCCGTTTCAAAACATATTAACTCCCCATTCGTTATCTACTAGCAACAAACGTCCGTGCTAAGCCCGGGCCCAAAAATGAATATGCATTAAAATTTAAACTTTTTTTAAAAATTTCTTTTAAGAGAAAAATAAATCTAAAAGGTACAAATATATTATTTATCATTCTTATTTTTAAGAGTCCCGAAAGATTTCTCATAATAGGATAGATACTAATATGGCCAAACACATTTGCCACACGGTCCAACTCTGCCTAAATGTTGATTTGAAGACGACGTTGCATGTGGAATCTTTAATTTTGATTAGGATTTGAAGAGGGAACATGCATGTGGAGTTAAGCTAAGGAGTTACTGTAGTGAAAAGAAATAAAGGCTTGATGAGTAACAACATTGAAGAATCTTTCAGAGGGAGGAGTGTGGTAATCGTTAGAGGGATTAAAATTAAAGGTCGCAATCTCTGATTTCTACAGTCGGCTTCATATATAATATAATATATAATAATGGTTTACTATGTAAATCATCAATTATTTTAGATTTTCCTTTACAATCAATTATTTTAGAATATTATTGCAGAGTAGAATTGATCATTATATTTTGTACTTACATTTACAGTAGTGTAAAAATTTGAAATGTTATTAAGTGGGATACTTCTTCTCAACTTTTTCTTCCTTTTTCTTAACCTCAAATCAACATCACTTTTACCCCAAATAACACCGTCAATCATGATATTTTGAATTGAAAGGCACAATGTGGATAGAAAAGTAACCTAGCTAAGGTGGTTTGTGATTAACACTACCCTCATAACAAACCAAAGAAAAACCTCAATCACCTGAAATTGTCACAGATATATGAATATTATAGCATTCAACATACAAATATGCATCAAAGAATTCATAGTAAATAAATCTATGTCCTACCAACTGAATGCATCTTGGTCTATAACATAGAATACTGCAAGAAATAGAAGAGTTAAGAATAAAGCTAGAACCCACAGAACAACAACAACAACAACAACAAAACAAAAACAAAACAAAAAACTTCTTTAAGAACTCAAAATACCCTCGCATCCATAAGCCATTTTCCATTAGAAGATATGTAAGCCCGGTAGTAAGGTTCAAATCAGTCAAACCTGCAGAACCTCTAATAAAATCCCATGGCTTTACCACTATCAACATGAAAAGAAAAATAGCAAAAAAATTCTCAAAATGATATTCAAACTCCAAACACAGATGAACAACTACAAATCACAAAAAACCATGAAAAACAGAAATCCGAATATAAAATGTCAAGAAAATAGGAAAGGCATACAAAAGCCCTTGAGAAACTTAAACCCCACAAATAAATAAAGCCCAGATCAAAGATAGAAAATGAAAATAAAAAAAAAATCTTATACCCCTTTGGTGGATGTGTGCCGTACTTAATAATCACATTCTTAATAAATCAAAAGGTTTAATTTGAGTTTATAAAACAATCAAGGTCCTTTTCCAAATTTCCAGAAACTAAAAGGGAAAGGTGTACAATTTAATAGAATTCCAACTTATGCACATAAGTGATAGACACACTTTCCATACACCCTAAGACCACCGAATTGCCTCAGCTATTTTTCTCATTAACGCAAGTTCTGTAACAGAACTCCAAAAAAAAAAAAAAACACGAGCTTCTTGCCTAGGATTAAAATTACTGACATCGTGGGCCCCACTGATCAAGACCCAGATCAGTCCCCACCAACCAGATCGCCCAATCTAGTACGGCCATTGGAACGGATGAGATTTGTGATCAATCACCCAGTGGACCCGGCCCCACCTGATGTTCAAAATAAAAACTCACTTTGTGATGGACGCGCAAGCTGTGTAAACGCTTGCCTGGTTTGATGGCTTGGTCTTCAAGGGGGGCAATGGTAGGAGAGAGGAACTAATGGAAGATGGTTGTGAGAAGAAAGGTCTGATGGGCATTGTGGAAGAGTTACGGAAGTTGGTTTTTTTTTAGGAAGTTATGTGGTTCAATTTGTTTAAAGAGAAGATAGTGGAGAGAGAGGAGATTCTGACAACTGTTTTATTTATTGTATTTTAAAAAATTAGGAGTTGTGGTTTGGAGGCCTGTGGTTAAACAAAGACAAAATACATTCTAATAGCGATATAGTTATAGATATGAGAACTATATTACTTCTATATACCCCCAACTAGTCTGATTCTTATTTAAATATAGCTTGTACCCAAGTAGTTTATCAATTAAAACCATACTTTCAAAGATATTCGTACGATACTGTCCAATACAAGGCATGATGGCTTAAATGTTGTGTCTCATGTATCCTCGGGGCTGTGTACTTTACTAGACCACTAATCGGTACTCCTCACCCAGTCCACCCCGCCGCCCACCCCCCCACCCCATCCTATTGCAAAAAGCCTTCATCAAAAAACAGTCCTGACCACCTTAGTTGACCAACCCAAGGCGGCTTTCATGTCCGACCAACTCAGCTTTTACCATGAAAAAAAAAAAAAAAACACAAAATACTCAGCTTTCACTACCACCAACTGGTCATTATGCTTTCTTAAGATGCAAGCATAGTTTTGAAACATGTGAATCCAATTTATAAAATTACTCCGGTCTCTATATTGATGGCTCATTGGTTTAGGTTGAGGACTGTTCATATTTGGACATGTGGGTGATACATCATTTGTAAGAGTCATTAGTTAAAGGGCTAGACTTCAAAATTAATTAGGCATTGGAGAGAACATGCCCCTTCCAATGTGGGCACATGGGGTGAATAACAATCATGAGAGAAACCCGGATGGAAAGCTTTAGACTTAATTAAAATGAGAAGTACGCTTAGTTTTATGTTTTAAAGTTAAATGGTTTTGGATCGTGCCAATTTTATGGGGGGCTTCTACATGTGAACAGATTCTGGATGGTTTATAGCCATAGGTAGAATTCCACTTTTAGTTAAAATATATTAAAAATTATCTATTTTAGTAAAGTGGTATGATTGGATAGTTGTAAAGCCTAGAGCGGTGCACATGAAGGCCTAAGAGGCCATTTGTCCACCTCCTCTGTAACTGTAAAAAGAGACGTATCTACATTCAATCCTGCTACTTTGATCAGAACATTGGGATCGGTCCAAAATCCGGTCCCAATGTTTTGTCCAAATAGACTTTTTCATCTACATTTCCATTTAATAGTTTCATGGAGAGAGGAGCAAGTGAGGTTCTCTCCTACATGAGAAGAGGCCAAAAAAGATTTTTCACCTTTTTTGTGAGAGAAAAACTGAAATATCTAAATTATCTCTTTTGGCACCACGAAGAGAGTAAAAAATAAGGTTCTTATATAGGCGTCAGTACATTCATGGTTGAATAATATTGTCACCTTAATTTCATACACATTCACAAAGGTGGATCCCCGGTCCCCGTCTAGCCCAATATTGCAAATAAATAAATAAATAAGATTCTAAAAAGGCTCTTATAAGTGTAACTGTCTCACTACTATAAGAGTAGGGGGTCCATTGGATCTTTATCCAATACCAACAGCCTAAATATGAGGGTCCCCCCCCTCCCTCTCACAATAATGCGATAGTTACTCTCATAGGAACATTTCTTATATATATAAGTTATCAGGTACGGATGGGGCCCACCCAATGGCCCATCTGAATTGACCACACACACACAACCCCGCCCCCTTATTTCACATGGGGCCCACATTTCCACCCATCCGACGTCACCATTAGATTTATGAGGCCCAGATGAAGGTTATGATGATCAAGGATGAGGCTGATTTTTTGTAGAGATGAAATGCCATGGGAGATCTTTCAATCCCCCCGGGTCCAAGTCCAAGGTGGGTCCCCATGTGGGGCCCACATTGAGTTGTGCACACTGATCCAGTGCGTGACTCGCCCACTAGAACAGTACTATATAGAGAGAGAAAATAGTCATGTGCATTTATCCCTCACAACATTATGGTGAGGGATAACTTAGTGGGGACGACTTTATGATTCGTCCGAACCATAGACACACAGAGAACTCCTAAATTACAATGAATCAATTGTGTTTTCACTAATCCGAATGGATTGGGTAATTGGATCAAATCTTTTTTTTTAATGTAAAGTCGTTAAATTTGTGGATTACGAACGAAGGGGTTAGAGACTTCAGATTGACCTCAAATTTGATATATAGTCTCGTCTAATATGACTCGTTCACAAACCCCCCCCCCCCCCCCAAAAAAAAAAAAAAAAAAAAAGTCTCATGATCAGTGGCGCTCTAGGTGGGCCTTATCAAGTTTGTCCATCGCCATATGTTGAGGGATAGATGCACATGAATATCCCCCATAATATATATAAGGTAATATTCATATGAGAACTAGTTCTCACATATTATATGAGAACTTTTTTATGGGGCCCAATTGTGGGCCCCATTTAGGGATGGGACCAGAGGAGATGGAAAGATCTATGTGAGACCACCCCAAGTAATAAGTTTGACCTCAAACCCATGCCCCTAACCCCTTCATCCGTGGTCCACAAATTTAATGGCTTCATATTCAAAAAAATATTCAACGCTGGATCCAACAATTCAGTTCATTCGGATGTGTGCTATCCTTGGGATTAGTGACTATCAGGAGGTTCTCTATTGATTGCTAGGTTTGGATGTGTTGCTAGTTGGGCCCCACAAAAGTTCTCAAATAATCGGTGAGAACTAGTTATCACTTGAATATTTTCCATATATATATATATATATATGAGAAGAAGGTGATTTTTATTCAATTTCGAGCGCCCTTTCGAGTGGAACCCAGTCGGTGCACATTTTGTGACAAGCACATTTTCGCATTGAGTCATTCTCCATAGGATTTAAACTCACAACTAGTTACCTCTATTACCATATTAAATTTTCTCTACTAACTATTTTTACCCAAACCTTGAGGTGTTAATAGAGACAGCATAAATTCATTTCAATACTCCTCCTCGGGTGGAGGTTGGAGCCCACTCTTCAACAATTTTAGACCTAATGTCCATCGAGAAGTGACCAAATTAATAGATGTCAATTCTATTTCCGCTTAATGAATTAGGTAATCAACTCCTTTGTTTATCAATGCTATATTAAGAAAAATTCCATGTAGTCTAATGTAACCATTCTCTCTTTATTCCCTGCCTTTTAGTACTTATTATGATTTTTATAAGAGGATTTTACCTGAAAAACAGATTTGGTGACCACCATACCGAAAAACAGGGTGCCCTTGCACCAAATCAGTCATTTTGCCCGAAAATATAAATTTTTTAACATTCTCTACTAGGGTCCTTATCGACCTTTTTTTTTAATATTAAGGGTTCCAGCGACCCTGCGTTTAACCCGTTCATACATTTTATGGCTTAGAAGTATGATTTTCTCGCTTGTTTGTTTCCTTCTTCTTTCTCAACGTTGATTGCGACTCCACATCAGCTGCCAGGCATATTCACAGTGGTTTCCAGCAGTCCCCCATCGAGCCATGGTGACATGGAACTAGGAATTATGAAAAGGGTTTCTGAAAAGTAAAAAATCGTGTTTTAGGAAAAAGTACAAACTCCACATTTTCATTAGTCTGCCCCAACCAATAACATATGCACTTTAATGTTCTCCACCAAACAACGGCATATGACTGTAATGGTCTTCAAGAGACAGGAATATTCTATGGAGGGGGAGCAAGTCAAGCATGGTCGTTTTTTCCAAAAACGGAGAATGATGGATGAGTTTTGTGCATTTATAAGCATACACCGCGGGGTCGATAAAGACCCTTAACATTACAAGTAAAGGTCAATTGAGACCCTTCAAACAAAGTAAGTAAGAGTTCTGTGAAAGTTAGGATAGACCGCAGGGTCTGAATCGACCCTTAACATTATAAATGAAGGTCGATAGGGACACTAGTAGAGAATGTTTAAAAAAAAAATACGTTTTCAGAGAAAATGACTGATTTGGTGCAATGGCACTTAAAATTATCTTTTCGATATGGTGGCACCTAATCAGTTTTTCCAGGTTAAATTCCCTTTTTATAACCTTACTTGTCAAATTTTGCACCTTGGAGTTAGTTGAATTTAGTAAATAATTGGCTCTCTCTTTCTCTCAAGATGAACTGGCATCATAAGCTGAAGCCTGTCATTGGTGGGCCAAGTAAAATAGATTTGGTTGAATCAGCCAAAATTTGTCTCACGTCTCTCGAAGACATAATTAAGATGTGCTGGCATCATTATACGAATGAGACGTCCCTCTCATCATGCTATATTTGATAAATTCTCAAATTAACTAATGGACTAGAGATTCATTGCTGGTGGGAATGGGATTAGATAAATCTTGTGGTCAAGCATGTAACAGTAAATCCCTCAATGTGGCTAGCACCCGTGACATCCAAATTGCTCGAGATGAAAGTTTTCCCTGTGTATTAGGTCTTGCTTAAATTAATTCAGTCAAACATTTGTTAGAAACCAGCATCATCTTCTCAGCTAGCCTTGTTTGTACGCTATTCGGCACGGCGAAAATTTAAGTTCTTACCATACAGGCCTACCCAACTACTTCTACGGTCGAAATTGGCTCTCAACCACCCACGGAATTTCCTCGTGCCAATGTTCCTGCACACAAATATCCGCATGATCACGATTGGTGCTGTGGATTTAGGAGGTCCTGGTTTTTTTTATGAGGCCACCACCTCTTTAATTTCGGTATATTGATAGGAGAAATTTTCAACAATGACTCAATAGGGTGATATTGAATTTGAAGACTTCGAGAATTTTGAAAGGAGTCGAGTGGATGCCATCCGAGGGGAGTATTGAAAAGTATTTATACCAGAATCTACCTTCATGCACCAACCAGCTTCCACCACGAGGGTGAGTGATCAGGAATGGTGCCAAGGAAATTTCAATACCTTTGAAGAACTTCTCTAATAACTGACTAGTTTGAACGCCGAACTAGTGGACTATCTTCATTCCTTTGTCATCACTTTCACTATCAAAGACTCGCCTGTAGCTAGATCAACGGTCCACAAGGTGCAGAATATATCCCCATGGTGAGACCCACCAACCAAATCAAAACAGTGAAGTCGTCTTCAATGTAGAAGCATTTATAATTAATTATAGGATGTACCCGAGCAGTCATTGGTCCAAACCCTGACAAAAAATTAACCTCACGAGGGCGGCCGATATAGAACATTTAACCTGCTTGATTGTTCATAAAGAAAAAAAAAGGTCTGATTGATTGCTCCGTATTACAATAGAGCTCAGATCATGGAAGGACTCATGGGATTCTTGATTCCATCCCTACAAACCCATCAGGGTGGGTTCTTGTTTTAAATCTCAAACCACTCAAAATCACCATCTTGATTAGTTCTATAATTAATACAATAAACTTTACTATAATAAGAGTAATGCATGACATTGATCCTAAGTGAACGTAACTTCCATTAATGGAGTAACATTTTCTGAAAAGCTAGTGATACTGAATAGATTGGATGTCAAAAGAGGATGTTAGATCGATGTGATGGACTCAAAGAATGCTCGTAGCCGCTGGCCTATAATCATCTCTTTGTTTTAAATTATGATCACTTCTCTATTGTTATCATTTAGTATTCCAATTTCCAAGCCCAACGACCGGCTCATGCGTCATGCCAGCAATTGCCACCTACTCTTCATACCCAGAGGATGTGTGTTTGGCTCCTCACTTTATTTTCTTATCTAACACTACCTCCTTTCATGAACAGTGGTGTTGTGTGGACTGTTCGGTGTAAGGTGTTAGATGGCTGATGGGTCATAAATCCATCCCCACAACAAACGCTATTTAACTCAAAAACTCTCCCCCAAACTTGGGAAGAGCGCACAAGCCCTTGGAGAAAAGGCAAAAAGAAAAACAACAGAGGCATATTCAAAGCCATTGAAAGCCTAATAGTTAAAACAAAAGATGGCCCAGGGCAACAGCAAGAGAACCCTCATCATCGGTGCAACCGGATTCATCGGACGATTCGTGGCTGAGGCAAGCCTTGCCACCGGCAGACCAACCTTGGTGCTATTCCGATCGGGCGCCACATCCACATCTAAGGCCAAGACCATCAGAGCCCTCCAAGAGAAGGGTGCCACCATCTTACATGTACGTGTGCCCTACACAAGCCTGCAATTCCTAGGTCTTGGATAAGGTTACTATTTTTTTGGCTGACTGGTTTAATGAGTTGAACTTCTCTCAGGGCTCTATGGGTGACCGGAATTTTATAGAGAAGTTGCTGAAGGAGCATGAAGTAGATGTTGTCATATCAGCCGTCGGGGGTGATAGCATTCTCGACCAGCTCACCTTGGTCGAGGCCATCAAAGCCGTCCGGACTGTGAAGGTAAGGTTTTTTTCATTTTTTTTATTTTTAATTTTATTTATTCCAGCCGAGCCTCTAGAATCCAATGCAGCGCACACAAGTGAGAAGGGCAGCGCACTTGGATGAGAAGCCCACAAACGAGGGAAGAGTAGCATACTGATCAATGATTAATCCTAGATATTCAGGTGATATCCGGGATTGCCAACCAAATGAACAACCCCATGTTGGTGGTTGGTAAAGATAGGCTAAAAATCAAATTTTTGTTATTCCATGAGTGAGAATTTTAAACACAAAAAACCTAAACACAAGGCTAGAGCGCAACTCACAATTTGCTTCCAGTCAAACCAGGTCTGCTACTCAGGATGGAGAGTACATATCCATATCTATTTTCCTTATTTTATATATATATATATTTATTTATTTGTAACTATAATCTTTATCATCATCATTATCATCATCATCATCATCATCATTATTATAGTTAGTTCGGTAGACAATAAATCACCGAAATTTTAGCATGATGAGCATTTAAGCGTGCTGATGAGGGGCACAAGTTCCACTTAAATGAGGTTGTTTTCATGCAGTAATTAGTCAAGGACGTACAGCGTTTGGTTAGATGTGGCCAAAGGTCTAATCCTGCAAAGACTTAATTAATTTACTATTCAGGAAATGGGGTTCATGCATGTTTCTATGGATTGCAACCCCTCGGATCCTACTAAAGTGGTCTTATCTCCACTTTGGCAGACCTCAGTGGAACATTGCTAGCAATCTTTATCATACGAGACTAATAAATCCAAGTTGGTATCAATTTTCTTGAAAATTTTTCAAAGGTTATTAATGAAATGCCAACTTTGTGTCAGCATCATCACCATCATCGAGGTAACTTTTTTTATTTTTAGCTGGTTTTGAGTGGACGTTATTGTTTCACTTTAAGTTAACCTATAATAAAACGAAAAGTCTATCGGTCCCGAACCCGGGACCGATTATTGGACAAACAGCCCCTAGGAGGCTGTTGGATCCCAGGGCCGATAGGGGCTGTTTGTCCAAAAATCGGTCCCGGGTTCGAGACCGATACCAGGACTCATAATAAAACTAGGAAAGCTAATTTCAATGTCACATGACCCCTCCACCTAGTGACCTAGACTTTCCAGAACTCTCCCAACTAATAATAAGACATGATATGATTGTAATATTTGGTTTCAGAGATTTTTACCATCCGAGTTTGGGCATGATGTGGACCGAGCTGACCCGGTGGAGCCGGGCCTCACCATGTACAATGAGAAGAGGAAGGTCCGCCGAGCAGTTGAGGAAGCCGGAATCCCCTACACGTACATCTGCTGCAACTCGATCGCTGCCTGGCCCTACCATGACAACACCCACCCGTCCGATGTTATTCCTCCTCTCGACAAATTCCAGATCTACGGTGATGGAAGCGTCAAAGGTAAAATTACATATTAAAAAAAAAAAAAAAATAATACTAATGTTTAATCAGGCAGGGTGAGAAGATCAAGAACAGTCTCTTATTCAAGTGGTACGAGATTTTAGTTCTTACCTAACTGCTCAGAATTCGAACTTGAATAGACACCTTCTCTTGCTCGAAAGTTGTTTTACCTCACTCGAGGTTCACTGCCCTTACGCGGTGACTTACTCACCTCACCCCGTGTCTACTTCCTTCCTTCCATAGAGGGATGGATCCTTACACCCCATTAAGGTTGGTGAAGGGAATCTTATCAACTATAATTACTAGACTAGGCGGGGTGGTGGGGCCCACTTTTGCTCATCCATTTTGTGAAATGTCAATCGAGGCCAGCATTCATTCATGGGCCCCGTGTGAGATTCCCGCTCAGCCATGCAATGAATGTGGCAGGTATGGTCTTACCCAAACACGGAAAGGAAGAGTACTCACAGGCTCACAGCAAACCCTCTAAATTAAATCAGGGGATAGATATTTCTCTTCCTGTTTTTCTGGCTGCCACAATGGCTTGCTGGAAGCCTTTTATTTTAGTAGGTGTGAACTTAGCTAGAACTGCTTCTTCTTGCTATCTTCTCACTATCATACACTTTTAATATAGCTTCTTTTAGGCTTGGTAAGCAAATAAGTGAAGGTACCTTTTTTATCCTCTTTCTTTATATATGTAAGTGGTGTGGTCCTCTTCCTTCTTTTTTCCTCCCCATATTTTGGATTCTACTCCTACTGTCGGTCAGCGGCTCTCTCTGGGTTCCAGCCACCACAGTGCCTGATAATTAGAAAAACAAAAATTATTTAGAGTGATTTATCAGGATAATAGTAGCATTTTATGCCAAATCTAATTATTGGGTAAATATATATATATTTATATATGGAAAATTCGACTATGGCAAAGAACAAAACAAGTATCACCTTTAAAGTACTCATGTTATCTTATCAAGAAAAGAAAAGATGTAATGTGGGTTAGCTTGTGTTATCTAAATGTATGAACCTTATTTTAAGCATAGAGAAAGGTATCTTTACTCGATTTATAATGATGGTTATTAAATCTTTTAATATATTTTACCATTACCGATAAAAATAAAATTTAATGATGGTTATTGTTGGGTGATTGTCACAAAATCATTCTCGAGAAAATGTCTGTCTATTTTAAGTTTCGGGTTTTAGTCATGCCTTTTTTTTATTTATAATATTATTTGTATTCACACCCTCGAAGTTGCAAAAGTGCTCACCTTTCGCTGTGCCACCGATCCTTTTCTTCTTCGGATATTATCGAGGAAATCTCACATAATAGGAATTAATTAAGAAATTATAAATAAATATAAATTATGATTAGAAACATTTCCATAATTTTCTCCTATTTCTATTTTTTATTCTGTTTTTCACAAATTTTCTCATTATATTTTCATTTTTTTTATATATTTTGCCATGGTAGTTTGGAAAACCTGAGGCTTCAGCAAAGTCCTCAAAGAACAGTCTAACCCTCCAGACCACTTAGATCCTTTTCATGGTAGGCTCTATCTAATTTATTTTTGCTATAGTTCCAGTTAGATCAGACCAAACATTGGCTAAAATCTAGACTTTTTTGGGTGCACCCCTGTTCATGGAATATACTGTGTATTGATGGAATGCCAAAATATAGAGTGTGTTTAATCAGGTGGGTTTTTGTATTGTGCTAGATATTTGTATCAAACACATCTTTTTTTTCTCTTTTCCACCGTGAAACGAAGAAACCACAATGGTGTCTGACCTCTTATAGGTAACATGGGCCCATCTTGCTAGATTCAAGTTGGTCAAAGATTTTAACTTCAATAGGAGTGGGTCACCACTCACCAATGATGCAGGTAGAGGCATTTTACTCCTAGGGACGACACGGGGTTCGGTCCCTGGTATCACAATTAGGTTAGTCCCATAGTATTGGACAGTCATCCAATGTTAGCAAAAACATTTTTTCTTATAAGTAGAGAAATATTAAAAAAAATATTGGGTGAGCCTCATGCAGTTTGCAATGAATGTTTGACCTGAGGTTGGTTAATATCTTACATATGAGCCACTGTAGATGAATTTTCTCTTGGACCACTCTTTCAAGCAAGGTGTAACAATATCTAGGGTTATCAATCCGGCCCTTTAACGACAGCTCGACTCATCCCGTAAAGTGAGGGCTTTCCTTTTTGTCCTACAGCCCGAAGTATGGTAGGGCCTAATTTTGAAAAACATTCAACCTTGAAGGCTAAGTTAGGGCTTGACTTAGCCGGCCTAAGGAGGTCCAGATTGACCCTTTGTCTTTAAATATATAAAATAAATAATATTTATAATATGGTAGATATATATATATAGGAATTTTCACCAAAAGAATTATAAAGAATCCCTCTAATTAGCAATTAATGGAAGTGCCTTAATATTTTATCAAGAATTAATAACCAGATCTTAGGTAAAGTTTTTTTTATGGATATCCCCATATGACCTAATATTGTCACCTATGTATGATTCTACGCTTGCCCAAAACCAACATATTCTTTAATGTAAAGAGAATTCAAGTTGTCATTAATTAGACTGATTTTCGCCATTAGTATAAACTACTGGTGTTTTAGAGTTTTAATGTGAACTACACATGGTAAATAATTTATTTAGAAAAATTCCAATGCCTTGTTTTAATAAATAAGTCTAATTGAATCAGATAAGCCTTGTCAAACAAGCTCTGATGGTCCATATAGTTGCTTTATAAGAAAAAATATAGTATATGAACTGATAAAAAAGACTGCAAAGTAGCTAAACTTCAATTGAAACAATTTTGCTAATAGCCTGACAACAAACAAAATTAGCCACATTATTTAAACTTTATAACTACGGCTAGTGTGCTAAGGTCTCTGATAGTGTCATCCAATTTTTTAATTTCATGTTACAATACTATTAAATTAGCTTATTTAATTTAATTCTGAATAATATTTTTATATGAGGATACAAAATTTGTTTCGTGCATTCTTTTAGATATGACACAAAAGATTAATTTTTACATTGCACATGTCCTTAGCTCGAATATAGTATAGAAAAATTATTATATATAATAATATAAAAATATTATTTTACTTTTTTCTTAACCCAATTCTGACCCTTGAGGATAAGATAAGAGCTTTAATATTGTAGACCCGGCGGGTTCCCAACCATATCTGTATATATAAGAGTAGGATAAGTGATTACCCTGACAGCCCTAACCATATCCCCACAAAACATTAATTCATATTTTATGATGACCTTCGACTTTGGACTTTGCACTTTGAACTGTCTGCCACGTGAAGTTTATCTTTTCACTCTATCAGATGGAATGTCCCAAAGTTTTTTTTCAGTCCACATCCCCCGGTGAGGCTTTTAATTTTGTAGTGTTCCTCTTTCTATTTGCGTAGGCTCTTCCTTTTTATTTATTTGTGTGGACTCTTGTGGGCTGATTTAGAAAAACAAAAAATGACTAACCTAATCCATTAAGACAAACATGCTCTAAGGAAATTGAAATTGCCAACTCAAAAGCTGTTGTATTAAGTTAGATTGGTTCCTTCGAATTAGGTTGGGTTGTCTTTGAGTTTGGTTGGTGGATCATTTAACAATAAGGTGTCATAGTTTTCCGTGTAAATAGTGTAGTTAATGGGTTCAAAGGTTAAGAAAGTAAACAACCCAATTTCAACCCGTTTGATGTCAAAAACAACGACCCGAGTCAAAATTTGCAAATAAAGAAGCATGAACCTGAACCTTAGAAATTAAGAAAGATCAAGGTTGCATTAGTGGGCGAGTCAAGACTCAAGTGGCACTGTCCTTGGGTCCCGCATGTGCGGGCTCCATTTCCACTTTTACGGACTTTCTTTCCGCATGTGCGAGCTCCCTTCCCATTAAAGTGGATTTTCTTTTCGTGTGTGTAGGGGGGTCTCTCTTGGGTCCCAACCCCGTTGGCTGGGGTATTCAAAAAAAAAAAGCCATGGTCCCTATGCATTGGGGTGTCGTAATTTTAATGCTTTTTTTTTTTAGGTACAACCGTATTAGAGTTGTTTCAACTTATTCCGAAGATTAGAATATCCCCCGGAGAACGTTTCTCTGATACTGCCTGGATATTCCATGGGCCCTATTGGATGGACCACCGGGTGCCATCCACTACCCACCAGAGTCTAGAAGCTTTATCGCTTTTATTATAGTGGGAGTGAACCAATCACATTCCACCACGTCAGCCCCACCGTACATAAATAATATGCACATCTTTTCTATCCATCTCAAATTGGCCCCACCTAACATAAATCATGTGCACATCTTTCCTATCCAACTCAAATTTTAACATTTACTTTTTTGTCGCAAACCTTGATTGTTCCTTTCACGATTCACTGTACCACAAGAGGCTGAGGATTCAGATCTGTCTGTCTTACACAAAACACCAATTAGTAGGCGACAGGTTTCTTATGTCTTTATGCAGATAATTGAGAAGGATCCCTGTCCTGTCTTGGCCTCTTGGGTGTGGGCCACATTGACCATCATCAAAACCCAATAGAGTACACTCCACACAGGCCCACGACCACGAGCCAGTGACATCAAATCAAACCGTAGAATGTTCCAATGCTATGCCTTATAAATATCTGAAAGTTATTTACAATGCACTTTTTCTCACCCGAACAGCGTGTGATTTTTAATCTCCATTGTTTGAAAAGCTCAATTCCCTTGAATTGAAGGCAGGGACCGAAAATCCTACACACATATAAAGTTGACCTGTCTATTTGTGAATGCGAAGGGTTTTCGGTGGGGACAGCTTTTGTTGTTATGGTTATCTTTTGATGAAATTCGTCTTTCCTGCCCAAAAAAAAAAAAAATTGACATGTATTCCCTCTTTAGTAACTTTAGAAAAAAAAAAGTTAGAAGAAATTGTTCCTCTTCAAAGGAGGAAGAAAACACCCGTTTTATATTGGTAATGATTTTTCTTGATGTAAAGTGAAAATTCTTTAGGTGTGAGAGGAGTGCAGGCAATTATCTCTATCAAACTGTAGATATTTTGGGGTCCTTTCACTATCTATACCTTCCATTCTTCTTTATCAACCATGTTCCAAGTTTTCACAAGCCAAAACTAATAATTTGTACCTTTTAATAAGTGTTAGTTACATTGGCTTTTATAACCAATACAACTAACAGTTTTGGAAGAACTTCGAAGCCTATTTTTAAGAAATTTCTTAAAACTCATTTACACAAATTAATAAGCCTACATTCCCTTAATCATTCTAATGTTTGTATCATAATCATTCTAATGTTTGTGTCACACAGCTTACTTTGTCGCCGGAACCGACATCGGAAAATTCACCATGAAGGTGGTCGACGATGTTAGGACACTTAGCAAGAATGTACATTTCCGGCCCACCTGCAACTTCCTCAATATGAATGAACTCGCATCCTTGTGGGAAAAGAAGATCGGAAAGACCCTCCCTAAAGTCACTATCACTGAAGAGGACTTACTCAGCGCGGCCGAAGGTCCTTAACCCTAGCCCTATAATCTTTTCTTAATCAAGAAAGTTATAATAATTTCGATCGATACGAATGATTACTAATCTTTTGTTAATCAAGAAAATTATAATTTTCAATACAATCACTAAGTGAAAATTTTTTTTTTTTTTTTTTTTTTTTGTAATCACACAGAGATGTGCATTCCTAGGAGCATTGTTGCATCCTTCACTCATGACATCTTTATTAGGGGTTGCCAAATCAATTTCCCCATCGAGGGGCCCAAAGACATCGAGGTGAGCTCTCTCTATCCGGACATGCCTTTCCGGAGCGTCGACGACTGCTTCGATGACTACATTGTGGAAATCCAACAACAGCCGGCCAATGGGATAGGCGGCGGTGGCGGCGGGGGGGCGCCAAATTCCATGGTGGAAGTCTTGGCCATTACAGCTGCAACTTGTGCTTGACTGGATTCATCTTGCTTGTCTAATTATCCTCTCATGATTCAAGAGTGGATGTAGTGCAAGAACTTGTTTTGCTATGTTGAATTCTTCAATAATCTTGGTCATTTGTTGTTCTCTCTATTATAAGCTTTGGGTCCTATGTAATTTGTTGTAATTTGTGGTTATGTACTTATGTTGGTTCCAGTGGGAAGCTATTTTTAGTCGGTGGAGTATGTGAGTATTGGACGTCTGAGTGCAATCCGGACAAATTGTTGAGAGATGGTTCCACCTGAAAGTAATGAGACAGTCTGAATAATTTGTTCTTTCTATGCTTTTGAGTTGTGTAAGATCTGTTGCCAGTGAAGTGTTTGTCTCTTTTGCCAGAATCCATCTTTTAACATTGTATCAAAGTATCAAACAGAAAACAGGATTGGTTTGTCCCATGGACCACTGGTAAGGGACATCAATTTTATTTTTTTGGACTGGACTAAACCCTTCGGAACTCAGATAAAAGCGAGATAAACTCCCGTGTAGTCCAGTGTGGCAGTGCAGTTTCGAACCCACAACCTCCGGATGCAAACCATAGTCCCAAACCAACTGCGCTACCCCATAAAACTAAGTTATATCAATTAGTACCGTAAGTTTGAACAGCATAAGAAGAATAAGTTATCAATGGAGAGTGCAATAATAACATTTGTCATACTGACATGGGCACATACATTGTATTCGACAGCCCATTTCAACTCGGGAGGAAAAACAAAATTGCTTGTCTGCAATGATAACATTTGCCATACTGACATGGGCACAAACATTGTATTCGACAGTCCATTTCAACTTGGGATTCTCAATGGACCCCATGGTTCGTGGTTATCTCGGAGACTTCTGGGTATGAACCCATTTCTCAGGCCAAGCAGGGTCTAGGTCTGAGTTCACTGTTTGGCCAAATTAATAAATTGGGTTCTAGCAAATGTCCATACGCATAATATGTATCATCATCAACAAAAGACTCAAAGCCTTGTCGGAACAATATTGGGTCAAGTGCAAATTTTGTTTCACCATTCCGATCTATCTAAGGCCAAAGTCACAGATAGATTTGTATTCCCTCAAATCTATCCTTACTACTTCCATCCATATCTTCTCTAGCTTAATATTTTTTCTTAAACGGTCCATCAACATTAATGGAAATTAATATTTTGATTCTTATATTTCTTTACACCAACATTATATTATTAAGAAACAATATACACCAAGGTATAACCTTTTTAAATATGAGCATCAAACTCATCCATAATTAGTGAAAAAGAAATTAGGGCTTAAAGTTCATCCATAATGCGAACCTATGAACACTTGAAACTCAATTGTCTCTCCATAGGTAGTTTTCACACTTATTTCTGCTCAGTAATACATGTCTTAATCATGTCAATATAATCTCGAGACACTCTTTTCATCTAAAACCCACTAAATCAAATCTTTGAGTACTTTGCTAAAGGCTTTCTCTAGATTAATAAAATTCAAAAGAAGATTTTATCTCTTTTCTCAATATTTTTTCTTTAATTGTCTAAGTGAAAAGATAATTTACAATTGACCTACCTAGCATGTAGCTGAATTGATTTTCAAAGGTCTTTGTATTTTATCTAAGACTTTACTCTCTCTCCCTCTCTCTCTCAATTTCTTGGTGTAACTCATAATTTTGATTCCACAATAATTGATGCAACTTTGCACATCTCATTTTGGTTTCAAAAAGCCTACAGAGCCCGGGACAAAATCCAGGCTCTGTAGCAGGGCTCTTTTGGTTTCCATATGAGTACTGGAACACTTTTTCTCCATTTGTTGACATTGTCGGCCTTTCTTATCTTATTGAAGAGACTGGCTAATAAAATTCACTTAATTTTTTCTAAGCATTTTCAAGCATCTATTGGAACGTCATCAGGCTTGACAAGCTATCCTATCTTCATTTTTACCACATTTTCTTTACTTTTATTATTATCCTAATTCTGCTGTAGAATATATGTTCCGCTAATAAAGTAACATCTCTTGTTTCTAGATTCCTATAAAATTTCCAATTTAAAGTATCGTTGTCTCTCACCGAAATCTTTTATCATTGTCCTTTATCAAAACCTTTTGTCGTCACTCTTTATACATCTAACATTACTGCTGCAACTAGTACTATGATGGCAGGGTTAGTGTCAACTTGTGATGCAAATCAATTTATAGAGATGGATGTATACATGTAACTAAGTTCAGATAAAAATCAGCTTATAAGCGATTAGATAACCCAACCTGAGTACTTTTTATGGTTGTTCATTGGCCGGGTCGGGCCAGGCTGGAGCATATCTAAGCCGGACATAACTTTAGGACCATATACGTAGACGAGCCAATGCCCAATGAGGGCCGGAGCCCAACCCATCTCAAACATGTCATGCCCAGGTGCCCCTTTTAATCAATAGAGCACAAGTCCAATTAATACAAACAATAAAAAGCAATGTACGGACTTTAAACTCAAATATAAAACATATTTTCAGAAAAAAAAAAAAAAAAAAGGTTTTAAATTCAAGAGAAAACTACCAAAAATAAGTACCCTAGATGGCCACTAACCGAAAAACAGGCCACTAGTCAATATTGCATGGAAGTATTTCCCTGACTACTTCCCTTTTTTTTTATTAAAGATTTAAACGTGTGACAACGTTGTCGCTTAATATCTCATTTAAACGTGTAATGACGTCGTCGCTTAATCGCCTGAAACCTCATTTTCCCCTTCTTCCTCCCATCATTTTTTCCCTTTCTCTGACAGTTTCCTTTCCCACTATCTTAGACTAATAAAAGGGAAGAAATAAAACAGTGAATCACATTCAAATGTCTTAAATGTCCATCAATGAATGAGGAAGTGCAAAAGCAGATGCAATGAATATGAAATGGGAGAAGGGATTATAATTGACAAATGATAATCTGTTTTTTCTATTATTATCAAGAATATGTCATAAGAGAAATTATGCATGTGGCATCCACCTGATCCCCCTATGAAAAGGTGCCCCTCCTTACCCCCACCATGCGTGCATATTCCCCAACACACGCAGGCACCACAGCCCACCCAGCTTCTGCAAATTGAGAACCCATCCTACTCTAATATCCTATTCAAATGTGACTAAGGTCATGGGTTTGAGAGAAAGCACTAGTCTAAGAAAGGGGGAAAGTGGGAAAGGAAACCGCCATAGAAAGGGAGAAAACGATGGAAGGAAGAAGGGGAAAATGGGGTTTCAGCGATTATGCGACGACGTCGTCACATGTTTAAATGGGATATTAAGCAACGACGTCGTCACACGTTTAAATCTTTAATAATAAAAAAACGGAAGTGGTCACAAGGAATCACTGTGCAATATTGACTAGTGGCCTATTTTTTAGTTAATAGCCATCTAGGGTCCCTTTTTTTTTGTAGTTCTCTCTAAATTCAAATACATTAAGAAATGATAGATAAACGACATAAGACTTGTTTGGATTTGGCCCGGCTTTGGGTTCTTTATCACTTAGTTCAAGTCAGGCCTAGGCATGTAAATATGGGCCGGGCCCAGTCGTTGCCAGGCAAGCACAGCCCATGAAAATTATACGGGTCATGCCGTGCCGTGCCCACTCTTTTGGGGGTAAGCACGGCACGAGCAGGCCCGTGAAGGGGCCACGCCTACCCCTCCCCTTTTTTTTTTTTTTATTTTTTTTTTTTTTTTTTAAGTTGGACTTGGACGGACACGAACTTAGACCTAGACTCTTGGACCAATTTCATTAAAATAAACAAATTAAGAGAAATAAGTAGAATAACTCTATTGATGTTTTGAATAAATACATCAAATAGATTATATTTTTTTGATATTTAAGTTACAAAAGTTCTAAAAAATTACATGTTTGAACTTGGATCAATATATAATGAAACTCAAACCTTATGTTTAATGAAAAAATAAAAAATTACAACTTTAAAAACCTATGATACGTTCTAAAAAATATATTATACTTTAAAATTAGACCATTGGACCTGGGCGGGCCGGGCCTAGCGCTGACCCAGCAGGGGACTGCCATGCCAGCCAGTTGACCAAGTCAACGGCCCAGGCACGATTTTTCCGTGTCAGGCCCGTGCTGGGCTTGGGCTGCTTGCCCAGATTTACACCTCTAGTCTGGCCAAACCTGAGTACTAAAACCAAAGGTCAAGTCCAAGCACAACTCAACTTGGCCCCAAGCCAGGCCAAAGAGGATCCGGCCCACTTGCGTTTTGCTATTTCACTTAACCCGACCATTTGCAAAAGGAAATTGCAAGATATAAGTTTTACTTAAAAGAGATTACATGAGAATCTTAACTTCATTGAGAGCTACAATATCATTCTAATAATAAAAAGGTTCCATGTGCTGGTAAAAATAAGTGCTAGCATATAGTGCTCATTTGAGGGCTTTCCTAATAATAAATCTCTTATATATATATATATATATATATATATATATATATATATATATATATATAAAAGAAAGAAAGAAGTCCCAACCAGAACAATTAACAAACAATCAAAACCTTTCTCAGCAAACAAGAACAAGGCCTTTTAAGGTAAGTCCCCATATTGGCTTACCAGGGAATGCAAAACAATTATCTGAGTATACAAAAACAATTTCAACCACCCTCGTAGAATTTAGTAAAAGTTCAGCTGTGGACACCTCAATGGCACTCCACTATCATCGCCACCATTATCATTAGCCTCGTCAAACCAAACAAATTGAATGCCTAGAAGATGTTATTTGGCAATTGATCAGAACATACCAAAGGACATGGTCAAACACATCATAGGATCAAAACCTTCATATATATATATATATATATATATATATAGAGAGAGAGAGAGAGAGAGGCTTGAAAACGATGCAAAATTCAAATATACACTTTCCCAAGGGTTGGGCTCCTCAGTAGTGCAAATAAAAGGGCAATGTTTGCTGAAGAGGGGGAACCTATACTGGAACACTTGACCTCGTTGTGTGCTTCCAATCATGCAACCATTAAGACACAAAGAAGATTGCAAATAGAAGGGCAATTGACACCAGTAACAGTCCCTAGGATTTTTTAACAAGACCGACAGAATATCCCTAGCTGAATTACAGTACCCATCTGAATCACAGCTCACAACACTATCCCCATCTGCAGAGTCCCTATCTAGGAATTAACCACCATAGAGGTGGATGAGAAGGGGATTCTGGTAAATTCACCCACCCAATTAATGGTGAGCACTCACCTTCAGAACTTCTCCAACTGAGATTAGGGGCCAGCCCATGGTATAACTGTATATATGAGTAATGATGACAAGATCTCAAGTGCCTATGCATTTAGCCCAATCAATAGGCAAAAAATCAAAAATGGCTGAACAAATTCTCAACATTAATAATCGCGAAACTTCAAACAAGCAGGGCATCAGAACCATCAATGGTTTGTATTTCTATCAATGTAGATTCATCAGTTGCATTTTCAGTATCATATATTCAAGGTTGACTGGTCAAAGAGTAGTGCTACCTGGCCAAAAGTTTGTCCAAGTAGACTTTTTGTAGTTATAACCCTCGGTGATCAAGAGTAAAAACCATCTCAAACCTGACCTTAACCCAACCCCATGTAAATCCTATGTGGGGAACCATACAATTGATGGTTGCCTGATCCAGCAGACAAAGCCACATGAATAGTCAAGATTTACTGAAAGTACAGGATCTTGTATGGCCTCCATGGCCACGGGTAACTGAGGGTAAACGGAGTGGTTATTTTACTGGTTGTATAATTTAACATGAAATATAACATCTCCCTTTCAACATCAAATGTAGCTAAAAAGACAAATTCAACACTGTCATGGTTAAAACATGCATCTCGATCAAAACAATACAAGAGAGACTTGACATCAACAAAAGACAAAGTTCACTTTTCATTGGAGGAGGAGACTGATCCCAAAAGACGCAGTGCACCCCATCAGCCCAAAGATTGCTGGAAAATTGAGTGCCCTGAAAAACAGAAAGATGATGAAGAAAAATCAATCAAAAAATGAGAAAGGATGCCGTATGGTTCTTGGGACCAAAATAAGAGACTGGGGCATATAGGTTGAATGATGGACAAAATTTGTTTAGGAAACCATTATCAAACAGAGGGAAGCCAATGGCTCTTTGGACCCTTAGAAGTCAGGTACCCTGAAATCAGTTTACTTGCAACTCTGTTTGCAGGTTGTTGGTAACAACTTATATGTAACTCGGGTTATCTAAACAAATGAACCCTGATTTATGTGTAACCAATTACATGCATTAGGCTTACAAATATCCAAACAGGCAATAGAAATAAAGAAATAAATTTTAAAAGAGAGAGAGAGAGAGAGAGCTATTAGGGATATCATCATCATTCGCCCAAAATAAATAAATGAATGTCTTCTTCCCTCCAAGGAAATATAAAGATACTCACAAGAGCATAAGCACAGTATCCCGGTTTGATAAATTTTCATGAGTTGCAAATAGACCATTCAGATAGGCTATACCATTCCCCAAAAAGCCCGGACAAGTCACAACATTACAAGGGGAAGCCTACATATGGGCAGTTCACAACATAAACAAGTTAACAATAAAAAATAAAAACTATATGCCCAAAAAAAAAAAAAAAAAAAAACAGATACCTAATAGTAAGAATCATCCAATGGTCTCTCAACAATGCACATCAGAACAGCAGTCTAGATCAGTAAGATATGTACCCCCACATGTGGATCCAAGGATGGGCTAGGCCTGTCAATGGGCCGGGCCGGGCCTGGTCATGAGTTGTCCAATCCCGTCCCGAATATTGGACGGGCCTACCGGGGGTTGTCCAATCCCGGCCCTAAATTGAGCATGCCTATGTCAAATCCCACCCCGTGCGGGCTCGGGCCGGGCCTAAGCCTTAGCACGATCTTGAATACAAGATCAACATTCTCTAATTATTACTATACTGTCACTGGACTTTAAACCCTCCTTTTTCCGAGCTTGGACCGGCAATTTAATACAACAAGCAATACAGTGGAGGTTTTTTTTTTTTTTTTTTGGCCAATGACGATAGAAAATCAGAAAATCAATAGAAATGAGTACCATATGTTGGTCAACTAATGTCTAAAAGAACTCAATAGAAATTATTTTTCTTTCAATATGTCTAAAAGATCAGTTAGTGCATTCCCATCATTGTATTAATCATCATCACTAGTTGGGTCGTGACTAAACCAATCTTGGGCACAAACTAGTTGGGAAGAAGGCCTTTTATGGGGAGATTTATGAGGGCGAAGTTACAAAAATAATTCTTAATTAGCCATTTTTTAACTGTTATGGGGGGCAATTTTGGAAAAATATATAAAAATTAGTAAAATAACCTTGCGGGCGGGGCAGGCTGGGCATGCTCTACCCATTCCCAATCCCATTTTGATCGGGCTTTCAAATAATCATCCAAGCCCAGCCTGTTGGGCTCAAATTTTTTTAAAAGCCCTATGTTTTCAGGCTTGGGACAGGCCGGGTACCCATTTCAATGGGTTAAATTGACAATTACATTATTGCAATGTTGCAACTCTCCTACGAAAGCCAGGAGTCCGACTCAATCCCTTGAATGAGGCCTAAGTCAAGGGTGAGCCATGCTAATCAATTTACTCATTGAGCACAAGTAGCCAAAACCTTTTACTCTTTTTTTCTTCTTTTTTTTTGTAAGTCACCAAAACCATGTTAGGTCTAATATTAAGAATAAAGCTGATAATTTTTTTTAGGTTAACCAAAACCATAATAAAATTAAAGATAAGAATGATGAATGGGAGTTTAAAATGTCATCTTCATTGGATAATTGCATAAAATTCTTTTTCTTGTTGAACACTTCAAACTCATTCTTTACCATAACTAGTAAGATTTTTGAAGTAAATTTGTTTATATATATATATATATATATATGGGGCAAATCTTCCTTTGAGAACTCTCACCGAATTGTGGGGAGAACCTCCAGTAGCCCCACCTTATCATCATCATCATTATCAAAGCCTTATCATAGTTGGGGTCGGCCACATAAATTTGATTTCTCTATTCCAATCTATCATGAGCCAAATCCTCAGATAAGTTGCACTTCTTCAAATCTATTTTTACTACCTTCATCCACATCCTTTTCGGACTACCCGTTCCTGCATAGCCAAACTTTTCCTTACCGCCGCCATTGCCGGCCTACATTGGACAAGCCCAAACCATCTCAAATGAATTTCTCTAATTTTATCCCCTACTGATGCTACCCCTAAAATCGCTCATTTTCAATTTTATCCTTCTTATTTTTACCACACATCCACCTCAACATTCTCATTTTTGCTACGTTCAGTTTGTGAATACGTTGCTTCTTGATTGGCCAACATTCTACTCCATAAGTCATAGCTAATATAATCACTTTAAGATTTATTCCTTCAATTTTGTTTGCATTCGTCGGTCACAAGCACTCCATAAGCAAGTTTTCACTTCAACCATCCCGCTTTTATCCTATGTTTGACATCTTCATCAATCTCCCCATCCTTGCTAATTTATCAAGCCCAGGTAATAGAATGAATCTCTTTGTAGTATCTCTCAAGCTTCAATTCTCACAGTAGTTTCAACTCTTTGTAAATGCCCACTAAAGTTGCAATCCAAATATTGTCCTTGTACGACTTATTTTAAAGCCTTTGGATTCTAAAGTGTCCCGCCATCTCTCGAGTTTTGGAATCACACATTTCTTGATTCATCCACCAATACTATATAATTTACAAACAACATACAATAAGATTCCTCCTCTTAAATATGAGCAGTTAACTCATCCATAATCAATACAAAGAGATAAGGGCTTAAGGTTGACCCCTAATGCAAACCAATGGTCACTTGGAAGTAGGAACTCACTAGTCTCTCCACAATTAGTTCTCACACTCGTTACCACTCCTTCATACATGTCTTTAATAATTTTAAATAACCTCTTGGAGCATTCTTTTTATTTAAAACCCACCAAATTAAATCTTAAGGTACCCTGTCATAAACTTTTTCTACATCAATGAAGACCATACGCAGATTTTTCCTCTTCGCTTGAGATTTTCCCATTAATTAGCTTCCATAATTGATCTACCTGGCACAAACCAAATTGATTTTCAGATATGTTGATTTTCGGTCGAAGTCTTTGCTCCATTACTCTCTCTCATAGCTTCATAGTATGACTCATAAGTTTAATCCCACGGTATGATCCATACAAATCGTTCACACGAATGGGACCCCGGGGTTTGCACCCACTAAATGGATTGGACCATTGGATCGTGGGTCCATTTTTTACTTTAATATAAAGTCATTAAACTCGTGTGCCATGGATCAAGATGTATGGTCTCTATCCTATTAAGGGAGGTCACTAGTCCATGAAGCCAGTTGATTAGAATCACAGAAGTAGGTGTTCCCTGTCTTTTAGGGGAGGTCACTAGTCTATGGAGCCACTTGATTAGAATTACAGAAGTAGGACCCATCATGGAAAGGCTTTGATCAACTCCCTTCCTACATGCTAAGAGCCCGTTCGTTGGCATGGAGTTAAATACATAGGTGTGACGCAACGAAAGGATTATTAAAGAGGTGAGGGTGAAGGCTACAAGGTAGAGATGTAGATGGAACCTTTTTCCTAGGTTTTGATTAACTCGGGTGATGGCTGGGTATTTATTTCCCATCTTCCCTTCATTCATTTTCTATTATCGGGGAGACTATTTGATGGTCATTTTTTGACAACTTTTTGAAATGTAAGTCATAGAATTTTTAGGAATTCGATGACTTGAAATGAACAGCCCTAAGCTGCACAAGTATGGAGATGCTTCATCAAATCTCAAACCATATGATTCGTGGATTCTTTATAGTATTAAAATAAATTTAAATAAAAGTTTATTTTTGAATAGTATAACATGCAAAAATAACACTAATAAAATATAAAATACATATATTATTCTATGTAAACCTAGTATCTCCTATTATAAAGAAGTATTCATAACAGGAATCAAAGGGGAGATGTTGTGGATAGCCCCTGCACCTAACATTCCCACCCAGGGATAGATCCATGGGTGGGTAGGTTTTATTACCCTCTCCCAGCCATTAGGCTGACGGTAAAAAAAAAAAGGAATTACTCATAACATGGCGTCCTATCCAATATATGCCTAACAAGGCAAGCCCGGGTCTAATGTTAAAGAATTCATGCAAAATTGTTTTTTTTTTTTTTTTTTTTTAACTAGTAGTTGATCAACAGGCCTAACCAAGGATCCGTAAATGGGCCTGGCTGAGTATATGTACATGGTGGACTCAAGTCTGGACACATACCCAAAAAGATTTATACAATTGGACTCACATGCAAAACTTACCAGTTCAAACGCTCAGTGTCAATTGCCCATGCTGAAAATACGTCCTCAATTGTGATTAATGATAAGATGAAAATCACAATTAGTAAATATATGCTAAGATAAAAATCATCCTTAGTAATATAAATTTAATATAAAAATAAATGATTTGTATGCAATATGACTTGGGTGAATAGGTATGGACCCGGATGGGCTTGGACCAAGAGATGATTATCAATCATGTTTAGGGATGCACAGGTCAACTTTCAAAAAGGCCACTGGGGGAGAAAATAGGGAAAACAGTGTTTTAAATTAAAACTGCTTGGCTCCGCTAGGTTTTATACCTTAACAGTGATATTTTCAATTTACCAGTACGCCAGATATATCAGCCGCTATGTCGATATTTTATTCCATCCCCACCCTCATCCACTCTTATTAGAGAATTTTGGTTTCACGGTTGGTTTTTCAAATTTGGAGGGATGGGTTTTTAGATTTTGACCCAAGTCGAGTTTGGGGTGGGTTCAGGTTTTTGCTGCCCAACTTATACTGCTTAGAACTAAGTTACTTACTTTTTAGAATAATGATGCAGTAGTACTTAGAGGATACATAAGATGAAAGCCAAAGGGTTCCAATCCTCCTAAATTCTTGAGAAAATATAAATTAAAATAAAATTTTCGGTATCAAAACACGACCTGGCCTGTACCCATCACAGGCAGATTGAGTATAATAAAGCATAAGCCTACCACAGCAAGGGTTAGGTAGAGCATGAGGTGGGGCAAGCATGAGTCTGGTCGGGTTAAAACCCATTGCTTATGAGGTGAGGCATTTATGAACCCGGTTGGGTTCAAATTTTAACTTGACCGTACCAAGCCGGACACGTTGCCAGCCATAATCGTGTCCAAAGGGTCTGAATACCCAACTTTTCCAGCCAGTTCCTTCGGGTAACTAGGTAATCTAAGGTCCATTGGCATCCCTACCTAACTTCCCTAGGATCTCAGAGACATTCTCATCTACAATTCACTCTATGTATATGAGAAACTGGTAGAGATTGCTAAAAGTATTCTATCGTTCAAGAGTCAGGACAACAAAAGGTCATCATGAAACCATTATCATTCCTGAAGAAAATGGAAAAGAGACGCAATGGAAGGCATTAGAAATGTAAAATAGAAGTGTTCCACTAGCAATGAGATGAGAATTTCATGTGTAGACACTTTGCTAATAAGGGAAAGCATATAATTATGGCTTATCAACATTGGCGTCGAATGTCATTCTAGAATGTGATGGGGCATGGGAAACCATATCATGAATCATGATTCATAAGGTTAGAGGAAATAAATAAATTGAGGTGAAGAAGATTGCAATTTTAATGGTTGTAAAGCTAAAATTGGTGAAGAATGATCGTCCCGGTAAGCTAAAATTGGTGTGGAAGGTAGGTAGAAACACCTTTTGTTGATCTTGGCGGAGAATCACTCCAGAAGTTCCAGATTGAGTGTCACATGTCCACTGCAACATTTGAGACCAATCTACAGACTAGATGAAATCATATATCGTCAAGAAGCCTGGAGGAGATTTACTAGAAACCACCCCCATTGTTATCACTCCCAATTGTCCACAGGCCTTTGAGATGGATGGTTGATGAGGGAACTAAATGGTAGATGGATTGTATCTAAAATGTAGTTCATTTCTCTTTCCCTTTTCCCTTTCCTTAAGGTTTCTTGATGCCTTAGAACACTCGGTGAACAAATAGAACAACAAGAAAGGTTGAAGGAGATGAAGATGGCATAATTATTCCTTTCATCTTCCTCAATTTCTCCTTGTATAAGCCATAGGGGGAGGACCTTTGAGGAAAAAACATAAAAGAGTTGTATGTTTCCTCATTGAAGAAGAGGATACGGACGGTCAAGGAAGAAACGAGTGATATTGTAAGGGGCATTTTGCATTTCTTTAAGTGGTTGGGGCCCACATCAGGTGAGGTGGTAGTGGCCCCTCCTGTTAGCACTAGCTGGCCCACAAGGGCCATGTACAGGAGGCCCACAGGCCCATTCACATACATCACGTGGGATTAGTTGACCAATATGTTTATATTCCCTTTCCATGTATAAAAGATTGTAACATATATTCTTTACATTCTTTCCACATACATAGATTGTAAATGCCTTGATTAAGGCTAGTAGATTTTATAAATGAAGCAAGGAGTGATCGACAGGATCATCCAAGTTTTCCAAGTTTCTGTTGTCTCTTCATGGTCGTGTCACCTCCCACTAAGTCTAAAAAATGATTCCAACATGGTGTGGGAAATTCTCTTGTGGGATACATCTTAATTTTAATTTGGAAGGACCTACAAGGACACTTTCGTTTTTAGAGTCCAATAGAGGCTCCGCATACCCAGGCTCCAAATGCTAGGATTGGTGCACATTTAGGGTAGCCATGCTCCCCCATAGGGCAGGATATGGTCTATAATTTTAAGCATGTGAGCTGGACTGGCCCTAATTATTTGGCTCGATAGTTAAGCAGAACCTATGTATGCTTGAAGGCCCAGATAAACATTTTTATCACAAAGGGGTACATAGATTTTGCAAATAGGTTGGGCCTGAGCCTAACTTTCAGGTTTCAGTGTGCTGGATCTAGGCCTGAATATTAGGCATGATAGTTAAAAAGTACAAACTTCAACAAGCCTCAGCCTAACCCGACCCAGCTCATGAAAGCCCCTAAGTGAGATGACTCCAATCTGCAAAATTAGAGACAAGTATGAAGAGGGATCATGAGTGCAAAACCTACACGAGCATCTATATGCAACTGTGTATGATTGCAAACCCACAAAGGAGACCCACAGGGCCAGCCAATACATCCAAAAAACAAAGTAACTGTGACACTATGAAAAGGACTTGCAACTCCTCATAGGGGAGCAACAAGCAGAACAAAAGGAGAAACACCACCTTCACTGCATAAAAGATCATTTCCATTGATTGCTAGTGGGTTTTAACCATCCATTAGATTACTGGATACTGACTCAAACAATAGAGATGATTTTTGGGATGACCTGGATAGGGTGAGATCTACATCAAGCTTCCTTCTGGTGTATAGGGATGTATCAATATTCAAGACAATCAGTAGACACCATCCATGGTCAAATCAACTGAGGTTGGTTATCATTAAGCTTTCAGTTAGAGACAAGCATATTTCACAATGAAATAAACTAAAAGTTAGACCACACAACCAGATCGAAAGGTCAAAAAGTACAGAGGAACTACGCTTTTTTCTAATTAGTAAAAAAAAAAAAGTCTAGTGAAAGCTGAAAAGAATTGTTCTTAAAGTCCCAGGATCCATGTCCTGAATCCAATGATTTGTATCGAACCCTGGACAAAATGATTCATATCTATACAAAGAATCCCATTTATAGGCCAAGCTTAGGATCTAATCGTGAATCTTATGAACCGATACGGTGATGCATGCTTTATTGAATCCTATGAGTCAGGCAATCTGCCAAAGATCCATATCGACGAGCTGGCCAATACTAGTAACTTTTTGGCCCTTCTGTTTATAGTGTGTCCATTTTTAAGAGGATATCATGCGATTAAAGATACCTCACAAGAAGTTGTTGGATTTTGGAAAGGCAGTAGGGATTTACAAAAAAAGGAATAGGAATGTGACTAAAGCATTCAATTGTACATATGGTTTCTTCCTACATTCTTTTTTAATTTTTTTTGTAGTTTTTCCTATATATACATCTTTAACTTCATGAGACACATCCTAACTATGTAAATTGATTATTTAGATTTTCTTTCTATTTTTATTTTGAAGATTTAAAAAAATGTCACTATCGAGAGATGGCATGAATGTGAAACTTGAGAGGTAGCGAAAGGCTTTAGAATCCAAGGGCTTTAAAAGACGAAGTATATGATTGCAACTTCAATGAGGATGTGCAAAGACCTAAAACTACTGTAATAATTATAGCTCAAGAGATACTACAAAGTAATTCATTCCGATATCTTGGCTCGATAATTATTAAGGATGGAAAGATTGAGGAAGATGTGAAACATAAGATAAGAGAGGGATTGATGAAGTGGAGACTTTCTTCTGGAGTGCTTTGTGATCGGCACATACCGACCAAGATTGAAGAAAGAATTTTACCGGATAGCGATTAGACTAGTTATGATCTATAGAGTAAAATGTCGGCCAATCAAGAAGCAACAAATACACAAAATGAATGTAGCAGAAATTAGAATATTGAGATTGATGTGTGGTAAACTAGGAAAGATAGAATCAATAATGAATGCTTTGGAAGCATTTAGGGGTAAAATCATCATCATCATCATCATCATCATCAAAGCCTTGTCCCAACTATGTTGGGGTCGACTACACGAATTTTGTTTTTCCATTTCGATCTATCATGAGCCAAATCCTTAGATAAGTTACACATCTTCATATCCATCTTTAATACCTCCATCCACGTCCTCTTAAACCTACCCCTTCCCCTTAGTTCGCCATCAACCTTCATGGCCAAACTTTTCCTTATTGGCGCCGTTACGGGCCTACGTTGGACATACCTAAACCATCTCAAACGAGTTTCTCTAATTTTTTCCACTATTGTTGCTACCCCTAAATGCTCGAAAGCACTCATTTCTAATTCTATCCTTTCTTGTTTTACGACACATCCACCTCAAAACTCATCTTGTGCATATGTTCTTCTTGATTGGCCAACATTCTGCTCCATAGGTCATAACTGGTCTAATCGTTGTCCTGTAAAAAAAAAATTTCAATCTTATTGGCATTCATCGGTCACAAAGCACTCCTGAAGCAAGTCTCCACTTCAACTTGCTTTAATCCTATCTTCGACATCTCCATCAATCTCCCCATCCTTACTAATTATAGAGCCAAGGTAGCGGAAAGAATCACTTTGTGGTATCTCATGGTCTTCAATTCTCACAGTAGTTTCAGCCCTTTCTATATGCAAAGTTACAAACCAGTTATTCCGCCCTTGTACGGCTTATTTTTAAAGCCTTTGGATTCTAAAACCTCCCGCCATCTCTTGAATTTTGCATTCACACCATCTCTTAATTCGTCTACCAACACAATATCATCTACAAATAACATGCACCAAGGTACCTCTTCTTGGATGAGCAGTTACCTCATCCATAATCAGTTCAAAGAGATAAGGGTGTAGAGCTGACCCCTGATGCAAACATATGGTCACTAGGAACTCCTTTGTCTCTCCACAAGTAGTTCTTACACTCGTTATTTGCTCCTTCATACAAGTCTTTAATAATTTCAATATAACCTCTTTGAACTTAGGGGTAATATCAATAAGGGATAAATTAAAATAGACTCGTTTGAGATTGTTTAGAATGTCCAATGCACGCCAGCAACAACACCGTTGAGGAAACATTTTTTCTATGCAGGTTGATGGCCCAGCAAGAAAAACGGATAGGCCAAAAAGAACATGGATGGAAGTAGTAGGGATGGATATGAAGAACTGCAACCTATCCAAGGATTTGGTTTAGGATAGATCGGAATGGATGAATAGAATTCATGTAACCGACCCCAACATAGTTGAGACAAGGCTATGATGATGATGATGATAAAATAAGTCTAAACACTACAACTATTATCAAGCCCAATCTACTAAACCTACTGATTCAAGGCACTAATTAATATCAAATTATATTCTTAAAACTAAAAGAGAAAGAAATTTGACCCTGTACTTTAAGGCCAAAATGATGAAATTTCACAAAAAATTTAGAAATATTCTTGAAGAGTTCTTCAAAAGAGCTATATATGTAACTGAATGTAGTCATGCCTTCACCAAGTCATGCTATTTTGGGTCCAGATATTCTAAGAATATATGTTATTCTTTTGAACTCTTAATAATAACAATCATCTTTCATTTTCAATCCCCAATTAATTTTCATCAACCTATAACCAAATTTGAAGAACGATTGACCATGATCAAATTTGTCTTTTTCTCCACCTATTATTCAAGATTAAGAAACAGAAATTAGTTTGCATTTATCAACCCTTTTTACTGCTGCCTCATTTTCTTCTTATCAGTTATTAGTGCTTTCCAAAATTCCCCATTGATTTGTCCCAATTTTCCACAAATTTACCAACTTTCATAACCCCAAATTCAAATCCCTCAAGTTCCAGCCCCGATTTACACTAAACCACACTCATACAGGATCCCTATGTCAACACCACCCTCAAATTGACCTGAAACCCAACTGAATTCAGCTTAACACAATGCCCTGATTTGCTGGCTAGAAAACCCAATCCTTGCAGCTCAAACATCCCTCATCAAAATCCCTGTCAATCAGTTCACAACCATGCCAATTCAACCCACATTAGACCCTACCCTTTCGAATGTGGCTAAAACTAGATCCAACACCTGTGTGGCAGGTTCCCCATTTGCAGTCCTTCTAAACTCTCCCAGATTTAACCCTATTCGACCCCAACCAGAATTAAGAACCTGTAACCCTTATACAGATTTAACCAAATCCTTGAAGCAAAACCCTGGCCAAATTCCCCGCAAACCCCATTGCGAAGAAATCACACCCCCCCCCCCTTCTCTCTCTCTCTCTCTCTCTCTCTCTCTCTCTCTCTCTCTCTCTCTCTCTCTCTCTCTCTCTCTCTCTCTCTCTCTCTCTCTCTCAACAGCTGGCAGAGTCCCTGATTCAAGTCTTATCCATTCAGTAGTCTCCCTTTGACCATGTCAATTACTAAATCCACAAGCCTAAACTCCAACCTACCTAAACTACAATCCCAAACACATTCCCCCATCTAAACCAGTCCTAATCCCACTCAAACTATATGCAGTAAGTGTCCTAACAAAACTCCCTTCAATCTAGACTCCATAAGGAAATACCATATTACTACAATTTGTCCCCTACCAAGCACTTCTCAGAAATCTTCCTTAAAAAAAGACTTCACAATAGTTTTCCTCAGACCAGTAAACTCCCTTACAAGTGTATATTAAAAATTGGTCAACCCACCTAGGAAAATTAAAAATAACGCAATATTAAGGAAATCATAAAAATCGTTCAGCATAGACTTTACTTATTCTTAGCAAGTCTGTAACAGGACAGAACCAGTCCCTAACCACACTTAAGACAACCATATACACCCCATATTGACTGTAAACCCAATCCCATAGTGTTAACGGATGAATCGATAGACGACGTGAATCCGAAACTTGAGAGATGGCAGGAGCCAGTGGAATCCAAGGGATTTGAACAAAGAAAGAATATATGATTTGCTTTAGCGGAGAATGTGCATAGAGTTGAAAAGCCTATGAGAAATAATGCCCAAGATATACCACAAAGAGAATCATTCCAACACATTGGCCTAATAATTAGTAAGGATGAAGAGATTAAGGAAGATGTCAAACATAGAATAAAAATGAGACAGTTGAAGTAGAGACTTGCTTTTGGAGTGCTTTATGATCAGCACATACCAGTAAGATTAAAGGAAAATTTCCAAAGATAAAAGTTTATAGAACAGCGACAAGACCAACTACGACCTATAGAGTAGAATGTTGGTCACTCCTAGCCAAGAAACAACACATGAAAAAAAAAAAAAAAAGGAAGCAGCAGCAAAGATGGATGAGTGGCAAAAGTTGAAAAAATAGAATTAAAATTGGGCGAATTTGGGAGCATTTAGGGATAGCATCAATACATGTTAATTTAAGAGAACTCATTTGAAATGGTTTGGACATCTCAAACTTAGTCCACCAACAGAGCAAGTCTTTCTATTCATGCATTCTATAATTTCAGAGCCGACCCCATCTTCTATCAGAGTGAGATATTCCAAAGACCCCTCCCCCTACGGCAGGAGGCCATTTAGTTTCAATTGTTCGGATCTTTCATAAGTACGCCCCATTGAGGAGGAGCCAGCCTCCCAAGTTTCTCATGAGTGACGCGTACAGGATCCTTAACTCATTCAGTTAAAATCAGAGCATGTCCAGCTGTCCCTTTAGAAGTTAATTTTAGGGTTTTTTAATTCAGATCAAGACAATTTAAAAAAAAAAAAAAAAGAAAAGAAAAGAAAAGTCATCACTACACTAAGAGATTGAAACCCTAACTGGTCAACGCAACCGAAGCAGACCCATTTCTGACACTACTTCACAAGAAATCCAGACCCATAAACAACAAATCAATCAAACAAAAAGGAGAGAGATGGTGAAGTTGATGAATAGGGTTTTACCCAATCTTCAATCGATTATCGGGAATTCCAGTGGAGTAACCTCTGAAGTAGAAGAAGCGAGCTACAGTATAAGCAGCCCCCAACACAGCAGCAATCAGAGGATGCCGAATCCCTCCCACTAGCAGCGTCGCGAAGAACAAAGGCATCATCTCCAGAGAGTTCTGGTGCCCTCTCTGCCCAATAAAAAGAAGAAGAAGAAAAAAAAAAAAAAAAAAGTCCCCAATCAGATCCCTAAATCTCCCAAAAAGAGAAGATGATTGTGAAACAAGAGCTGACCTGAACGCAATTGAAGAGCTTGGCGTCCTTGTTCTCGGATTCGATGGCGTAGAGGGTCGGGTAGAACACCTTGTACCTGAAAACCCAAATCCAGTACCATTTACATACAATTCAATTTCAAATCTCCAAATACAACAACAACAACAAGAAGAAGATGGAGTGGAGTTTAGAGAGATTTAATTACTTCTTTCGGGCCTTGCCGACTTGGATGGCCATCCAGAAGTTTAGGAGTGCATAAGAGAAGAAGATAAGAACCACGTATCCGTACTCCCTTGGAAGCTCTACTGCTGTCATCTCCTCCTCTTCTTCTTCTTCTTCTTCTTCTTAAAATTAGTTTCTGCCTGCATTTGGTTTTCTTCTTCGCTTTATATGTACGTGGGAGAGTAGACTTGAGAAATGAATGCGTCACGAGTGACTCACGACTGACGTCCGCGTTGAAAAAGTCTTTTCTTTTGAGAGCCAAGAGAGGAATCGTCCGTGTAAGCTTCCTTCATCTACAAGCAGACTTCAGTCAGTCCAGTGGCCCCACTTGGATGGGTTTTTTTCTTTCTTTTTTTTTTTTTCTCAACAGCAGCAATACTGCAAGAGGGTCGTGCTGCTCCACCGCCCTTTATTTATTTATTTATTTTCTGACTTTCATAAAGGCTTGTTTGGTATCTTTATTATTTTTTTTGAAATTTTTTCGAGACGATTTTATCTGAAAAAATTCTTAATGTGTTCATAGGACTGAATGAGACAAATCAAATAAACTTGCACCAAATAGGGCAATTCGCCCGAAAAGCCATTAATTTTATCATTTTTCTCTATGTCAATATCGACGGTCGTTTTGATGTTTCTGTGTTAATATCAATCATTATTTACGTGTTGATTGTTGATATTGACCATGTACGGGAACCTATATATTGCGATTTGCTTTATCATTCTTCGTGTTTTTCCCATAATCGTAAACATCAAATTACAAGAGCAGTGAAGAGCTTCCAAAAGGCAAAATTTGTCATTTCCTTCAACCCTCTACGGCGATCATTTGCTTATTTATAAAGGAGGGCGTTCTCATGTATCTTTGTTGCTAGATGTTAAAGAGGAGATATGCCCATTTCTCTTTACATTCTCTACACTAGAGCTGTATTTTTTTTATTTTTTTTCTATTCACATGCTCTCATTATTTATGGCACCAACAAATGCATGACCCTAGCATATATTGCATAAGAGCCGTATTGATTAGGCAATAATGTGCATGTTAAGTTGGAAAAAGTTCACATCCAACAAGCAAAAGGAATGGATAACCTCTTGCACATCCACTTCACGTCACGTGATATGTTTTTAATCTTATAATGAAGTTCAGAGTTACTATTTGACCCGCATCACTTTCTCTTTAATACATAAAAACGTGTTTGAATTGCACTAATTTAAATGTTTTAGATGTTGTAATAGCATGTTAGACGTTGAGCATTTAATAATATTTCACTACAGCGGTGAGTTTGAATTTGATCTCAATCGTCCTCAATACAAGGCGGAAGGCAAAAGATAATATATCTCTCAAGCAACGTCACATATAGTGCTCGATCCAACATTGCACTAGAAGCATCAAATTGGGCAACATCTTCCATAGACATGACTTTAAAGTACCTTCTACATGATGGAAGCTTTTTTTTTCCAATTAATAAATATCGATGATGACAATGATATCAAGGGATTGTTCAAATCTTCAAGAAGTGAAGCAAATGGGATATTATTATTCGTTCTAAGAATGCAATGCGAGGAAGATAGTATTCAAAACTCTCATAGAAATAGGTATGTGAGATTATGAATATTTATTGCATCTCTGTTACTATAAATCGTAACCAAATTGTTGTTTTGCAAATCAATATTACAGGTTTGTACAGAAGGAAATGAATCAAAGTATTCGAGACACTATGAGCACTGGAATGGTTGAGACTAAATTAAAAGATGTGATATCACCATCACTTCTTAAAGAATTTTCCACCATCGACCTACAGGAGGATAATGATGTTAACTTCCCAACAGCATTGAATGTCATGACAAATGAGGACCAATGCATGTATGAGGAAATAAATGTAGAATTGCTCGATGTGAATGTATCCGAAAGTGTGCACAACTTCATAAGTGCTCCCCCAAGTTCCGTGGATATGAAACAAAGTAGAGCTAATGTGCAACTAATTGAAGTAGGTGTTAAAAAGGGAATGATAAGTATGAATCAGCCAGATAGCATTACAGAAACTTCGTACATGGATGAGATGGTCACTAGAGATGTCGTACAAGAAAAAGAGAGTTCAACAAAGGAGATGTGGCTAAGTCGAGAGTTTCCCGATCGTGAAGCTTTTAGAAAAGCCATAGCAAAATATGCAATATACAAAAATTTCACCTTGAAACACGAAAATGACTAATAAGAAGATGGTCTCAGCGCGTTACACAAGTGCCAATTGTCCGTGACATATACATGCCTCTATGATTTGTTCGGGTCCACATTTCAAAGTTCGAAAGTATAATTTCAAACATTGTTTCTCTAAACCAATGATGGAGAGTTGATTCGGGTCCACAATTCAAAGTTCGAAGTATAATTTCAAACATTGTTTCTCTAAACCAATGATGGAGACGGCACATCGACAATCATCTGCGAAGCTAATAGCGGAGTTCATTGAAGAAATGTACGATGCAATAACAATCTCAGACCAAAGAAGATCATCAGTGTTTGAATTCTAATAACCGTTGAGCAGTGTCCTTTCTTGGAATTAATGCAATGATTGCATGGTTCATTTTTTCTTCTAAACAACCTTGAGTGGAAAATTTTGAACAACGTTATGGGCATTTTGTCAACATATTTCAAATGGCAAGAAAGGATGGTTTCTATTTGTACATTATGAAACCCAAACCCTAGAGATCAAGGGTTTTCTGAAAATTGAGAGTGTTAGAACATAAGTTCTTTAAAATTAGAAGAACGGAGAGAGAGAAATTAGGGATAAGGGATCTAGAATGACTGGAAAGGGCACGAGAGAGATTAGAATTAGATTTTTCAATGGGATGCTGTGAGGTAGAGTCTAAAACTTGTTGTTGAGGGGGTGATAAAGAGAGATTAAGAATCAAGAAAGAGATACACATGAGGAAGAAATATGAGAGGAGAGGAGAGATAGACGATGGGGACAAATAAAAGGCCTAATTTGTCTTAGGCTTGACTGACCCAATTAACTAAGCTTGAGTCTTACATATTTGACGCTTGTCTAGGCTTTGGCCAATCAATTAGTGCTTGGGTTGGGCTTGGGCTAGATACGAACTTGTACTTTTTAAAGACGGGGCGTGACTAGATATGCCATGAAACACCCCTATCGGGGCTATGAACACCATTGAACACCCCTCTTGTCGAGCACCTTCTCAAGTCGAGCTTGCTCGTCTGTTGACATATAAAAAGTTTTCAAGAGAATTTAGATATCAAAGTATTAAAGCTCATGGAAGTTCCAATATTTGGCCAGGAAGATCTGCTCCAAGTTTTAAAGTCATCGAGATTCAAATCAACAAAGAAAATGTAGTCTCTGTTTTCCGTGGCCAGTAAACCCAATCGAGCATGGCCGGCCAATCCAATAAAAAGTTCTAGTTCAACAACTAGTTAGAGCGTGGCTTCCACAGCTGGTGAGCGCATAGCATGAATGACTGACGGGCGCCTTCTGACTAATCCATAGCCAGCGTCATCAGATCCATAGACGGTGGCGCGGTTTATTGCAGTTAGCCCACGTTGCGCCCCACATTCACACCATTTGACCAAGTCCAATAGTGATGTGATCAATATTAATCATAAAATACTGCAAGTGCACGGGTGTCTATATGAAACAGTGGCAAGAAACGTGTTAAATCCACAAGGGGCTAATTAAAAAAAAAAAAAACTTTTAGTTAAGAAAATTAATTAACTAACAATTAATGAAAGTTTTGAGTATTTAAAAATAAAAACAAGAAGCTAATTAAAATGAACAAAACTACCAATTAATGAAAGCGACTAAAGCATATCAATCAAATAAGCATCAACTAATTATTTATCAAGTAACCCTAATTTGTTCCAATTCTTACTTCAAACCAAAGACAAATCAATGTTTTTGACTTGGAAAATCTAACTTTAAAAAAATCCTTTTTAATTATAAAATCAAAAACCCAAGACTTCCTTCACCTCGTAAAAGAATAAAAACTGTATAATCAATACTCATCAAAAGTAAGCATAAACCATAAAAAATATATAAGTCTTAAGCATGGCCTACAAACCTAGGCATGGATAGCCAAAAATCATTTTTTATTTTTGGAAATCAAGAATGGAGATTTGCATAGGGCACGAAGATAAGTCTACTAATCATTAAGCACAAAAATATGGAACACAAATTAGAACTAATAGACAAATAAAAAGGCAACCACTTATCTTCATCCATAGCCCCAATCAAGAACTTAGCCCGCCATTGCAAAAAATACTTCTTGATTTGTTATTGAAGATTGCATCTTTACAACTTCTCATTTTTTGAGTAAATGCTTGGAGAAGGCCCAAAGCTACCTAAAATAAAAATATGGATAACTATAACTAGAATTAAAAGAGGGGAAAGAAGAAGAGATAGAGAGAGAATGGCTGGGCCACTTTTTAAAGGAAAATAGGTTTATAGTTCTAGCCCCCTTATGCTCCTTTTATACTTTCTGGCCTCTTGATTTGCAATGAATTATTTCCTTCTATGACTTGATTATTGGCTTCGCTTCCAAGCAAAGTTTTTCACTTAGGCAACAATTTGAATTTGAGATGATTTGTTATTAAGTGTAAGTGTGATCTCTTGGGCTCCAAATCTTGCTAAATTGAACTCCTCAAAGATGTCTCATGTTGCCAATTTTGAAAACTTTTTGCAATTCCAACATAAAATTATAACAGCCAACTTCTCGAGGTCATATTTCCCTCAATATAGCTCAAATTTATGCAATCTTGAGCTCCACGGATATCTACTTAGATATGTGGGCCCACCATGAAGGGTGTCCTGCCTTTGATCTCTTTCAAATTTCACCAATATGGGTCCCTACTCTTTATTTCTTATACACAAATAAAATTAAATAGTCTCAATAATAATCAAGTGTGAGGATTTTGGATAGACTATGCCTACATGCATACTTAATTACCAAAAATACCAAACTTTCAAAAAATAGCACATGGTGTCAAAATTAACAGGCATGCATTAGTGGAGCTAAAAAAAAACTAATTTTGGGTGACAAATGAGATAAAAACCCTAATTTCCCAAAAATCGTGCAATGTAATGAATTTTGACCAAATTTGATTAAGATTCCAACTTTGATGCTCAAATGCATGAAATCATGAAATTAAATGTAATTCTATGCAATTAACATAATTAAGTCCACAAATGCATATAAAATGATGAATGAAAGCTACAATTTTGTGGTCTTTTCACATAGCCGACTGGCTATTCACAACAAGGCAGTTATGACAACTAGTTCTCCTTCTTCTGCAACCACCTCCACTCTCCCACGATCTCCTACAGTTCCTGGCATCATGAAGCCTATAAAAAGAGCTCTCCATGCAACATTCAACACAAATGATACTCTGCAAGAAGGCAAAAGACTTTGCACAAATTAACAACTCCCCTTTACCTTTTTTTTACAAGGTACAAATTTATGGGTGAAATGATAGAATCTTCAAGTGAAGACTTCTTAATGTGACTGCATTACTGAAGGTTTCATCTTCTCCACTTAGGTGTAAGTAAGATCTTTGTATATTCAGAGTGTATTTCTTCACTAATTTGACCTACGACACAATGGCCGCAAAGTGACACTACCTTAGATCATTATTTTTGTCAATTATTTGATATTGACAAACTCCCTCGAATTTTCTATGTTTTCACATCCGAAAAAAGTTAGTGGTAGATTACAAAAATTGGCCAAGAGACAAATGAATTTGCCTAGGAGTTTCCTTTCAAGATCACTGACCACTCTACTACAGTTAAGTGTTAGAACAACCGACCACGCACAGTAGTCTCCATTTCTTTTCTATTTATTGTATAATTTATGTATTTTTTTGTATTTGATCTCATAAGCCAACCGAGGGAGTCATATGAATTTTTTTTGTAAATGACTTACACTCAAAAAGTGAGAAATGTAGAATCCATGTAAAATTAAAAGCAAGAGCGGGTTGATGATGCACTTTCAAATATTTGTACGCAGTCCATTTTCGTGTCTTCATGTTTTGTCAAATTTGAAATTAGCCAACGCGATCTTCAAAATTTTCAGCGAAACACCATCGGTCCTATTTGTCTGCCACATCGCTTGTAATATCTACAAATACGTTTTTGAGTAAAAAATTGTAATTATTAAATTTTATTCACTCTAATCATATTATATTTCACGACAGATAAACTAACCCCTTGTTAATCCAATACTTTCACAACGAATCCACCTAGTTTTGCTGTCACTCGTACCATTTTAACATTCATCAAAGCCGAACTCACTGTTTTTAAGCCGCGAAAAGAAAGATGCACATAGAAGCACCGTTCGACTTTTTACTCCTCGATCTGAATCTGTCCGGGTAATTCACTTGCAAAGTAAATCGAAGCGAATCGTAGCTTTTACGGGACAACAAAAGAAGATGGTCCATCATCTATCATGATTTCCATCTCTCTCTTCCCATTTTCATCCATCCAGTTGGGGCCCACAGTCGTCACATACAAAGAGTGTCCCTCCCCAGCTTAGGTTTTTTGGGGAGCTCATCTTTCACGTCTCTCTATCTCACCGTCCCTCTTCTCTCCCACCGTCTCACCTCCTACTAACAAAACTCAACAAAACCAACATACAAACATCATCCAACTCAGTTCAAGTTTCGTTCCATCATCTTCCAAAGCGAGAGAGAGAGAGAGATTAAAGAGAGAGGCATGTCTTCTCAGTCTACAAACATATGGGTATTGCTCGGATTAGGTCTTGCAGGCATAATCCTCATGACCAGAAAGCTTAAGAAGGCCGTGAAAGAAGATTTCGGAGCTTTCGTCGAGCGCCTGCAGCTTCTTCCACCTCCTCATCCTGCACCCCCAAAAGCTCCTCATCCTTTGACAGGCCTCTCATTTGCTGTCTCTGACATGTAATCCCATCTCTCTTTCATTTCTTTTTGATAATATTTTTCTTGCTTTTGTCTTCGCATTCCAGATTCTGGGGTTCATCTTTTTTGGGGTTTCTTATGGTCTTTTAAAGCACACTCTCCCTAGACCAAATAGAAATCTATCATCTTTTTTTTCGCAGTGTGAGATTTATTTGGTGTTTTGTTTATGAAACGGTAAGACAATTATATTATGAGAATTCGCGGACGATAGAACGGTAGAATAAGAATTTGCATCACTCCATTTCTTTTTCCATAGGGATGATGATGTTTATTGAGCAGGAATGCAAGTTTTTTTTAACAAAAAAGGACCTCACAGAGGCCCCAATTCATAGAAAGGACAGGTAACATCCAAAACAACCAATATATAACCATGCATCCAAGATACTCCACTGAGGTAATGGATCATTCAAATCAGTCCTCTCCACCTAGAGGACTAAGCATTCTGGGTCCTTGCAGGCTGCCCCCAAGGGTTTACCTTCTGGACTGAACTGCCCGAATGCTCACCGAATGCACCGCAGACTGTTGCGCTGTTCTGGAGCGGGCAGGGTGCTTAGTGGGGTGGAAGTAAAATGCCCCCTTGTGTAGGCTTCTGCCTTTCTTTGTTCTTCTTGGAATATATTCTGAATTTGAGGAGGTAGAATGGCTCCCAACACTGTGTGACCACTGGGAACTCTGTCTTCGCCGAGGAATCTGCCACTCTATTAGCTGACCTCTTACAATGCTGAACAGTTCATGTTTTAATGGCCGTTAGCATTTCCATGGTCTTCTTCCATAGCACTATTAAGTCCCAAGATAGATGGGCAGAATTCTGGATTGTTGCGTTTAGGTCTAGGCAATTACCTAAAATTTGGACTGATAAAATATCCACACTTTGACAGAGTGCTAAGCCTTTTTGTAGGGCTAAAAGATCTTCTTCAGGAGGATGTTGTGCTGTCACCTTGCCTGAATAGGCTGATACCAACTGACCATATGAATCTCTTATGATCCTTCTGTACCAGCTATTGCATTGAAGGGATTGTGAGATCTATCAAAGGGTTTAAATCCATGGACGAACTGGCCTGAGTGACTGGACCTTTATGGACATGTGTGGTTCCAATTCATAATGGTGGCTATAGTTTTCGATTTAATCTGAAAAGGGATTAAGGGCTGGTATTTAAAAAATAAAATCTTTACGTGCTTTCCAGATGTTCCACATAACAGTAATCCCGAGGCATAGATGCAAGGGTGTTGCTTTGTGCACTAGAAAAATTACATCTTTCTTTTCCCCTTTTAACAGGACATCCAGATGTTACACACATTCAATACTCTCTCTCTCTCTCTCTCTCTCTCTCTCTACAAATATATAAGTATTTGTATTAATCACATGGAAAATATATAAATAAGCTAACCAAAACTTCTTTGCCTTTGTGGTTGAATTTTTTAGTGAGAGATTATGGCACATGAAATTGTAAAATGATTTCTCATTGGTTTAGATGTTGCCAAAAATAATATTAAGTCATCTGGCTGTTACAGTTTTGGAACTTGGAAGATTTCCATCCTGGAAACCAAAATAACAAAATTGCATTTTTTGATCCGTTTAACAGATTTGATATTGATGGCTTTGTCACCGGATTTGGTAACTCAGATTGGGCAAGGACGCATGAGGCTGCAACTCAGACAGCTCCTGCAGTTTCAGCCGTCGTGGAACGAGGCGCAGCTTGCATTGGGAAAACAGTCATTGATGAAATGGCATTTAGGTCAGCGCTCAATTAATTCTGATGTGCGATTTTGTTGTCATGCATTACCAACCACAAATTCTTGTAGAAACATGGTTAATTGTTAAAGTTTTTGGTTCAAGTGAAAGTTTTGACTTTGATTTGTAAAAGCGAATATAGGAGTTGCTACCACTGTATCTTTGTGACACATGTTGTCAGTTGTCTCTTTATTATGGACATGTCTTGTTTGCAGTATCAGCGGAGAAAACAAGCACTATGGTACACCCACCAATCCTGCAGCTCATGCACGAGTACCGGGAGGACCTTCTAGTGGATCTGCTGTGGCAGTTGCTGCTGGATTTGTAGATTTCTCTCTGGGTAAGCTTCTACTTGTAGCTTTTGTTCGTGTTGTCTAATCCTTGTGAATGACTAGTCCTGAAGGAGGCTAGGGCTGGTATATTAAAATGGTAGATGAAATTGGTTCTGCCTTCACTAGAGTATGTTCAGCCAACCTCCTCTTCAGTATGTCTCTTGTACTGGTTGCTCTTTTAATGAAATTAACCATTCAAAAAAAAAAAAAAAAAAAAATGTTCAGCCAATCATTGATTTAATGGAGTTGTTTAATTGTTCTTTAGGTTTGATTTCATCATAGTGAGATTTATATGGACATATATATATTTTCTTTCTTTCTTACAATTTTTGAATGTGTGTATGTTTTACTCATTGTTTATTTGTTCTTTCCTCATTTGCATTGTCATATGTTCTTCACATCAAATGTTTAGTTGAATGACTCTTTATAATTTAACATTGATGCTAACATTAAATGAACTAAACTATAATATTAACCAAGGGGTGAGGGCTTGAGAGTTGAGGCCATGGGGGCAGTTAATTCTTCATCATCATTACCATAATCTTCATCATTATTACCATAATCTTCAGCCCCTATTGGATTACTTGGTCATCCCTAATGGATAGAAAACTTATCAAACAACCCCAATCATACTGATAAATTACCTGTAGCATTGATAATCAATCTTGTACTGTCTACCACTATACTAATACTCCTTATAGGTTGCCAATATCCATATTGTTGAGTAAGAATATGTTTTGGGTACTATACTAGTACTTGTCCCTTTCACTTCAAAGTTCAAAATTAGAGAAAAAATGAATTCATTTTTATATTTTTTGGTCGAGTTATTGTGACTAATTTTGTACCATTTTCGTACTAGTTCCTGCCAGTCTCATAGTTAGTCCCTGCCAATCCCATGCCAGTCCGTGTTAGTCAAGTCGGTGCCGACTTGGTTGAGCAGGGGCTTTATTGGGATCTGGTAACCGACTCGTATTGGTACCAACTAGCACTGAGTTGGCTAGCCCGAGCCGACTTGGTGCTAGATGAAGTTTCAAACCATGGTGAGAAGCCTTGAACTAAAGATGCATGAGCTTCACCTTATAATCACAATGAATCTAAAATCATGCAGTATCAACAATCTTATTCTTTAGGGCCTGTTTGTTTGCATTTGGGGAGGAATAGAAGAGGAGTAGGATGTCAAATTGGGATAAAGTTAAAGAAGAGTGGGTTGAAATAAATGACTAGTCGAATTACTTTTTATGTGTTTTTATAGTTAGTGTAAACTAAAAAGATTTAAATTTGCATTTGGTTGGATAAAGAGAATGGGGAATGAGTTACTCCACCCCACTTTATTATGGTATCTCCGAGTAATTTTGGGAGAGAAAAAGTTGGGTTGGAGTAACTGCTAGTTGGGCAGGCATATTTACTTTACTTGTCTGGGTTAATGCCAAGAAACACCTCATGGGTTAAAGAATCCAACCCCATGGACCAAATCCTTGGATAGGTCAGACTTCTTTAAATCTAACCTTACTATTTCCATCCATGTCCTCTTTGGCCTACTCCGTTTCCTTGGTGGGCCATCAATTTGCATAGAAAGACTTCTCCTCACCGGTGTCATTGCTGCTTATGTTGGGCATTTCCAAACCATCTCAAATGAGTCTCTCTTAATTCATCATCTATTGGTGATACCTCTAAATGCTCCCAAATACGCTCATTTCTAATTCAATCTTTCCTAGTTTTACCACACATCCATCTCAAAACTCTATTCTTCGCTACACTCATTTTGTGCACATGTTACTTTTTGATTGGCCAACATTTTGCTCCATAGGTCATTGTCGGTCTAATTGCCATCCTATAAAATTTTCCCTTTAGTCTTTCTGGTGCACGCCAATTACAAAGCACTCCAGAAGCCATTCTCCACTTTACCATCTTCCTCTTATCCTATGTTCAACATCTTCCTTTATCTCTCCATCCTTACTAATTATCGAGCCAAGGTATCAGAATGCAATAAAAGAGAAACATAAGAGAGTAGTCATAGAAGAAACCATACCCAAGGAGCCGTTTGTGCAACAGCTGTTTCTGTGGACTTGAGATGGAAAACAACAGTATTTATGTGCCGAGACGTCTTTTGGTGTTTGGCATTGGATTGTACGACAAAGAAAACGTACAAAAAGGTAAAATCTTTTCACCGCCAACGATGATTTGACGATCCTACCTCAGTCGTAGGATTTCTGCCTCTAGGGTTGAGTGATGCAGTAGCACACGGTTGCCAAGATTCATGGTCCAATTGTGAGACCCAAGCAAGATTAGGAATTCTTTATTATTAGCTTCTAATTTTTATTTAAGAAGTTGTGTTTAGGAATAGTTTCTAATTTTGGTAGGATTATTATTTGGTTTCTTAGTTTGATTAGGATTGATTTCTTAGGGCTTAAGCTTCTTTCATTATAAATATTGTAGAGATCAATGATCTCAAGTAGAGATTAGAATTGATTAATAGAATTCCCTGTGTGGATTTTTTCGTTGGAGACTGTTTCTTCTTCGAGTAATTGTTCTTCGGACCTGATTGTGCCCTGGCACTTTACATCCTAACCCTAGGATTGCATCAATTGGTATCAGAGCTAGGTTGATCCCTCGATCGTCGGCGTGTTACCCTACCCTTGTTCCTCTTTCCGTTCGTCAGCCCCGCCCATCCCAGCCCCATCCTGCCATCGAACCCACCCACCCCAGACGAGCCTCCCAACTCTCCCAGCATCACCGAAAACCCAAATCCCTCCCCTGACCCATCGCACCATCAAGCAGAACCCAACCCACCACTACCGGCCGAACCACCCTGAGACCCTAACATCTGACCCACCACTCCTGGCTCCCTGCCTGCGCAAAACCCTAGCCACCGAAACCCCTAGATTTCAACCCAGCCAATAAAAAAACACTTTCCCGCAGAAACCAGCAACCCAGCCACCTTGCAACCATCTCCCTGTCGTCGTTGTCATCCCAAACCTAGACCCAGAGTCTTCGTCGCCCTAAACTAGAGAGAAAAAAAAAAAAAAAAAAAGAAAGAAAGAAGAAAAGTAGAACAAAGAAGAAGAAGCGTACCGTGCACCGCGTCGTCCTTGCCGTCCGGCAGCCTTCGCTGTCGTTGCGCCGTCCTCGCCGTCATCGTCGCACGCCAGCAACGAAATCCAAGTCATCGCCATCGCACTCCAATCTCCTTCTCTTCATTCAAACAGAGAGTTCGAAGACTTTTTTTTCTTGTTTCCTTTGGCACGGAGATCAAAAGAATCACATGTGCCACGTGTGTCAAGTGCCTGAGCTTGAATTTGGGCCACTTAAATTTGGGCTAGGTTTGATTTTCAAGCCCATCTGTAATAATACAGCCAGGACAACCGTAGTGATACCATCAACAACATTAAGGCTAACATCATCACTGCATCTCAGCATCCGATCAACCATCCAGCCCCTTGACCAAGATCAGCGGTTAAGATTTTTTCTGATGATATCGAGCTCATCCACCGTCTAATTTCAGATCCGTTTTCGCCAGCGTCATTGTGAAGAGCAGATCTACACATCAGGTCAGTCCGACATTTTAAATTCTCATTATACAAAGATGCCTCCCAAGAAGCAGGTCGAAGTGGAATCTTCCTCTCATAATGATAAAGATTTGAGAGGAACTGTTGTGGAATTATCAGTAAATGTTAATCAACTATCTGCAATGATGGTATAAATGCAAGACACTCTTGCAAGGATTGAAACCCGATTAACTACTTTAGAAACTAATCAGCGTGATGATGATCATCGAGATGATCAAAGACATAATCGGAATCAACGAGATCCACATGTAGTAAATGTTGATCGAGATTTTGGTATTAAACTCTTGATTCCTGAATATGATGGGAAGTTGAAGCCTGATGAATTGTTAGATTGGTTAGTGTGTGTTGAAAATATTTTTGCACATAAACCAATGACGGATGGTCATAAAATTACACTTGTGGCAACTCGATTTTGCAATTATGCTGTAATATGGTGGGCCGAGTTGCAAAAGAAGAGGAGATACCAACAAATTGACCCTGTTGACACATGGGCCGAGATGAAAAATTTGTTGAAGCAAAAATTCTTGCCTGTCAATTACTCCAGAGATTTACGTTCACGTTTTCAATATTTGAAACAAGGATCTAAGACAGTTGTTGAGTATTCTGAGGAGTTTATGACCATGCAAGCCCGTTGTGGTTTGCATGAAGATGATGAGATCTTAGTTGACCGATACTTTAATGGGCTTACACTTGATATTCAAGATATCCTCGCATTAAAGCATTTCGATAATGTTGATGAGATTATTCAGCATGCTATCAAAGCTGAGGGAATTGCAAATCATCAAACCCAAAAACTTAATGCAGCTAAATGGGGTATGCAGAAGAATTCCTCCATTGCAGGTTCTAAACCGAGTACATCGTCGGAGAAAGTTTTCAACAAGCCCGAGGGTCAAAATAGGCTCACATGTTTTAATTGTAAACAACAAGGGCATCGTGCAACAGAATGCCCAAAACGTGTCCACCTCATTGAGAATGAAAGTGATGTGATCAAGGATGAAAATAGCGGTGGCGGCAGGCGTAGCGGCCCGCCGCCAAAACGATACGAAGCGGGCGATACGTAGCGGCGCGATTTGAAAAAAACGTGCAAAAATTCTGAAAAAATCACAGAAAATCCAGAATATTGGAAAATGATAGAAAATGTATTTTTTTTACAAAAGTAACTAAGATAAGGGGGCGTAGCGGTTCCTTCATTGTACAAGTTCTTATATCGCTGTATGAATAGAAAAGAGTAGGAATAATTTTATTTTATTTTTCCACATGTATTCATGTTTGTAATCAAACAGTGTCATAAAAATATTATCATCATTATTGCTTAGGATATCACATTTCTGAGTTGTATTTTGAAATGTGTATATATATAGTTTAAAATTTTCTGATAAAGAAAAATTTGATCAGGGCTCTATTTCCTATCAGAGTAAAATTAATTTCGGCCACTATGTCCTGTTAGAGGTAAATTTGGTTAGAGTCCTATTTCCTATTAAAATGAAATTTGGTTGAGCCCTATTTCCTATTAGAGAAAATTTTGCTAGAGCTTCAATTAGTGTGAAATTGGCCATGGCCCTATTTCCGATTAGAGTGAATTTTGATTGGTCTCTATGTCTAATTAGAGTAAAATTTTGCTAAGCCCCTAATTTTTATTTATTTGGCTAAGCCATGATTTTTTTAATTTTAATATTTAGAACCCATTGTGGAGCCTACCAATGGTAATAATATTGGGTGCATCAGCTTTATTTTTTCTGAGGGGCTAATTGAGTTTATTTATCACTTTGATAAGGTGAGCCACTGTGGGCCCATTTAATCTTTAGCTACAGCTTTCATAAGGTGAGGCCCAATGTGGGCCCATTTTTATTTACCCAACTGGCTAAATAAAGGACCGAAAGAGGGTTTTTTGCCCTACTTGCATCTCTCGAAACAGAAGGATCGAGAAAGAGGAAGAAAGAAAAGAAGAAGAGGGGAAGGAAAAGAGAAGAAAGAAGAAGAAGAAGGAGAAGAAGAAAAGTGGTGCTGGGTGCTGTGGTGCTGCCGCTGCTCATGCTCCTACCGTGCTGCTGCTGCCACGCTGCTGCTGCCGCTGCTCCTCCTGCGGTGCTGCCGCTGCTCCAGCTGCTGCTATGCTGCTGCTCCTGCTCCTGCGGTGCTGCCGCTGCTCCAGCTGCTGCTATGCTGCTGCTGCTAATTCCAATTCCAGGTATGTTTCTCCATTTGCTGCCTTTTTTTTTTTTTCTTTTTCATTTCTTCATCTTCCTGTCAAACAGAGTTTTCGTTTTTTTTTTTTTTTTTTTTTTAACATTTCAGTTCTGCATGCTAGTAAGGAAGAAGAAACATGTTGATATTTTCCCTTTCTTTCATTGCTTTTTTTCTACAACAACGTCTGATCTCTCTGCTCTCTCTGGGATTTTTTTTATTTTTTGGGCAGACTAGTCATAGCGGCCGCCACGTTTCGTGGCGGCATGTATCGGCAGCTACACATGGGTAGCGGCCGCTACGGGCGCCACAAGGTGCGATACCCGATAAATACTTTGTAGCGTGGCGGGCTCGGCCGCCACGGCCGATATATCGGCCGCTACGCTACGTAGCGGCCGATATTTTCATCCCTGGATGTGATAGATACTCTAGAAGAGCCTAAAGAGAATGACACAGAGGAAATTATGGATGTTCTGCCTGAGGAGGGTCTTGAGTCTCTCATGGTCATCCAAGAACCTACATCGACTACTGAGAAGAAATGGCTGCGAGAAAACATTTTCCGTTTCAAAGGAAAAGTCAATGGTAAAGAATGCACAGTCGTCATTGATGGAGGCAATTGTCAGAATATCATATCCCAAGCTTTTGTGGATCGCTTACAGCGGAAAGTTCGGAAGCATCATCGTCCTTATTTTGCTAGATGGTTAATGACAGGTGATGAAATGCAAGCTCGATATGCATTTCCAATTACATTTTCCATTGGTGCAGATTATACAGATACTGTATGGTGTAATGTGGTACCCATGGATAGTTGTGATATCTTGTTGGGTCGCCCATGGATGTATGATAAGAATGGAACTAATGGCATGCGTGACAACACATATACCTTCCTACATGGTGAAAAGCAAGTCACACTCTGTCCCATGAAGCCGACACCACCAAAGCATGGGTCCAGTTCTCATCTCACCAAGGATGCGCTTCACGTACACACTATCTACAGAAGTAACATCAAGAAGAAGAGCCGAGTTCGAGGATGAACTCTTTTTCTACCTGGGGGGAATTGATGCAGTAGCACACGGTTGCCAAGATTCATGGTCCAATTGTGGGACCCAAGCAAGATTAGGAATTCTTTATTATTAGCTTCTAATTTTTATTTAAGAAGTTGTGTTTAGGAATAGTTTCTAATTTTGGTAGGATTATTATTTGGTTTCTTAGTTTGATTAGGATTGATTTCTTAGGGCTTAAAGTTCTTTCATTATAAATATTGTAGAGATCAATGATCTCAAGTAGAGATTATAATTGATTAATAGAATTCCCTGTGTGGATTTTTTCGTTGGAGACTGTTTCTTCTTCGAGTAATTGTTCTTCGGAACCTGATTGTGCACTGGCACTTTGCATTCTAACCCTAGGATTGCATCATTGAGAAAACCCTAGGGATGGATGTCATCATCCTAAAAATCTCCTCCTTTATCTCTATTTCCTTTTTTTAGAAAATTTCCATCTTTATCTCTGTATTTTCCCATTTCTTTGGAGATCTCCTGCTTTCACCTCATCTTGAACTCCTTGAGTAACTTGAAGTCTTTGGGTTGCTTGAGATGCAAGTTTCTGAATTTCTTGTGATGTGTGGGGGACCTGGTTGCCCAACATGGCATGGACTCAATCTGACTTGAGTCCTTGCTTAACAGTTTGAGAGGGAAAAAGCCATTGGAAAGTCTTGATACCTTGATACCCTTCCTCCATGGCTTCTTTAAAGGTGATACTTGTTAATGGTTTAAGGAATATCGACTTGAATTATTGTATTATGATTCTATTTTAAAATGAATGATGGTGTTATTCATATGATTTGATAAACAATATCCGTTTGGAAGTTTTCCATCTATTTGTTCCACTGCCTAAAGAGTCTCTTTCCTTTCCATATGGGGAAAAAAGAATCCTCTCCGCTCATTTGTTTTTATTGAGTGATCTTTCATCCTAATACCCGGCAACATTCTTAAACATTGTCTCTAGTTCTATTGTTTGTCAATCTCATATTTCACTTGTCTTGATGGATCTACGTTACATAACATTCTCTTTCCATGATGGGATTTCTTTGGAACCTTGGTACTTAAATCATTAATGTTCTGATGATCGCATGCATGGTCTCATCCTCGCCAATCGTTCTTCTTTGCTCAATCTTGCAACATCAGATATTCTTTATCTCTACTTGGAGTCTAGAATCTGGAAATTATTTTTCTTTTTTAGTACCTTTATTTTTGTTGTTTTGGCACTCTTTGCTTATTAGTTCCATTTGCATGTATCAATTAGTATGTTTTATGTTCTCGTAATGAACCATGAAGGCTACCTGCTGTTTATAGGTAGAAAATGTGCATTTATCTCATTATCTGACTGATATTTGATTGCAGGTATTGATACTACTGGTGGGATGAGAGTTCCTGGAGGATTCTGTGGTATTTTAGGATTTCGGCCTTCTTATGGATCTGTTTCTACTGTTGGGGTTATTCCTGTGTCGCCGAGTCTTGACACTATTGGTATGTCTGAGAAGGATATTATTATTATTATTATTATTATTTTTTTTTTGATAACATCTGGGAAGGATATTATGCAATCAAATAAATGTGTTCCAACTTCCAACCGTATATTCTCTTATCTCTAGATAAAGTGGTTGACTTGTATGGTTATTGTATTATTCTGTTTCTTGGTTTAAAACTAAATATGTCTATTTGTTGGTTTAAACTAAATATCACTATTGGCATTTGGAGAATGAACTGTAAATACATGGAACTATTAATCTTTGTAACTGCTAGCATAATGGGATGCAGAATTATGAAACATGGACACTCATCACATCACGATTGCCATCATCGTTATTGGAGCCTTATCCCATGTATCTGGGTTGGCTTTGCATATTTTTTTCAGCTGTCAATAATAGCTAGTTAGACAGCCCCATGTGTGCAATCTTCATGCATGCTTTGCTATGTTCTTAGTGACTCCAACATCTTACTCTCAGGATTAATTCCCATAGGTGTTTCATTTAAGATGCCATTTAGATACATGCATAGAGTGTAATGTCTTCATGATGCAGATCAATTTGCACCAACAAGAATTGATGAAGAAAATGTTCCTCAGTCTCCAAAATACGCATTAAATCACACTTTCAGGGGCTGTTTGAGTTGACAGAAGAATGTGCACGGGGGGGGGGGGGGGGGGGGGGGGTTAAGAGCAGCCGAACTTGATTTTTGGGACTCTGATTTGTGGGCCAAAATGGGCGAGAGCCCAAAGAAGTCCAGAACGCTCAATTGAGTGGATTTTGCTGACCATCTCTCTCTTCTTAGCTTCCCAATGAGTCAAATTAGGATGTTTTGCATTAGGAAATAAATATTATGTGAGTAGGATGGTTGATATTGAGGATTTTCTTTAGAAAAATCCATGATTTGTATTTCTATGTAAGGGTTGACTGTGATGGTGCAGAGTCAGCAGCTCTTATTTCCTTTTCTTTTGTTTAATTTAAGCATTTATAGGTGTCTTGTTAGTCACAGTGGGAAAGTATAAGTGGTATTGGGATTTGCTTGTATTTTGGGGTTTTTATATTGTAGCAGTGGGATGTGTTTGGTGGTGAAGCGATGACATTTATGTTTTAATTAGTATAAACAGTGGCTTTCAGGCACTATTCCTTTCTGTGGCGCTTTCTTTCCATTACCTCTCTATTGTTAATGGTGTTTTGAGTGAGATTACTCTGTTGGTGTGCATCGACCACTTGCACATCGCTGGTTTCTTCATACGAGTAATATTGCAATTGGAAACTCTCTATGGGGTCTGTTTGAATCCTTGACTGTGCCTCTTCAGAGTTGAATGTTGTCATATTTTGTTAGTAAAGAATTGAATAAACCAAACCAAACCAAACCAAACCAAGCCTTTTCCCACTAGGTGGGGTCGGCTATATGGATTTGACAACGCTAATCAAATCTGTTTAGGGCCATGTCCTCCGTTAGATCCATATAGGCAAGGTCATGTTTAATAGTTTCTTTCCAACTTCTCTTGGGTCTCCCTCTCCCTCTCCCTCTCCCTCTCCCTCTCCTACTCCTACTCCTGGCAATCTCCATGCTTTCACACTTTTTAACAGGTGCCTCCGTTGGACGCCTTCTAACATGGCCGAATCATCTCAGTTGATTTTCTTTCATTTTATCTTCAATCGGTGCTATTCCTACTTTGCCTCTAATCTTATCGTTCCTAATCCTATCTCTCCTTGTGATTCTACATATCCATCTTTGCATTCTCATCTTCGCAACTTCCATCTTCTTAATATGATTATGCTTTACTGCCCAACACTCTGATTCATATAATAACGCTGGGCGTACCGCTACCTTATAATACTTTCCTTTAACCTTGAGGGGGACTTCCGATCATACAAGACGCCCGAAGCACTCCTTTATTTGGTCCACCTAGCCTGAATCATGTGACTTACATCAGTATCAATCCCTCCATCTTGTTGCACCATAGATCCAAGGTATCTAAAGTTTTCTTTCTCTACAATCTTTTGTGTGCCCAAACTTACTTCTATGTTACCAGGTGTCCTATTTTAAATAAACTTGCATTCCATATATTCCATCTTGCATCGACTTAGCCTAAACCCTTTAGTCTCTAACGTTTTCCGCCATAATTCTAGCTTAGCATTCACTCCTTCTCTGGTCTCATCCACTAAAATAATGTCATCTGCAAATAACATATACCACGGCATCTCATCCTGGATATGTCTTGTAATCTCAGTGTTTTGAAAAGCAAGAGGCGCATCAAAGCGCGAAGGTCTCCTGGGGCCTAGGCGCTAAGGCGCGAGGCGAGGCGCGGGCTTCATTGAAGCGAGGCGCACATTGTAGATAAAAAATATATATTTTGGTATAGATAGATAATTCACAAATTAGAGCAAAAACGAAGAGGAATATTAGAAGAACTCTAAAAAGTCATAAAGCATCCATCACTCTTAAGTGCTAAACATTCAACAAAAGTACCAACAAAAGTACAAAAGTGTGACATCATACATAAAACCATCACACAAAAATACTTCAAAGTCAAAGCAACAACACAAATGCTCCTAAGGAGGACCTAACAGTCATCCTCAACATCTACACCAAGTAAGTCATAATCTTGCCCTTCATCATTGGATTTATATCCATCCACGTCTTCCTCGTCCGTCTCCTCTGACTCTTCCTCATCTACCAATTGAAGAATACTTGATGATCTAGTCACTCTTGGTGTTGCCCTTGCCCTTGAAGTTGATGTTGCTCTAGTTCTTTGACTACTTTCTCCAACTCCAGAAGCTGTAGCAACATCACCCCATGTCAAAATATAATCATCAAACACAAACTAATCATCTTCATCCAATTCTCTATCTATCCTCCCAAGCAACCACTCATTGCTTTCATCAATATTCTTCAAAGAAATGGGATCAAGTATGTCACGCATATCATATTGACGTTTCAGTGCTCTGTTGTACTTAACAAATACTAGATCATTGAGAAGTTTTTGATCCAACCTATTTCTTTTTTTGCTATGAATCTGCAACAATTAAAAAAGATATTAAAATTTATATGTAGAGAAGAAAAATATTTTAAATTCATTAGACTTGAGAAAAATACTCACATGCTCAAATACACTCAAATTCCGCTCACACCCAGATGAACTACACGTCAGGCTAAGAACTTTTATCGCAAATTTTTGCAAATTTGGGGTCTTGGAACCATATGCAGCCCACCATGCAGCTGTTTATTATAGGTAATTAGCATAAATTTCTGGGATAAATGTAAAAAAATTAATTTTATAATATAATGGAATAAACTTATGGGATAAAATAGTTTACCCGGTGCCGTTGTCACCCTTTGCCTAATCGCCATAGGCAACCCAAATAAATTTTCAGCTTGCTTATAAATAGACAACTCTTGACTGATCTTATCTTGCACATCAATATTTGGGACCAGCTTTGATATGCAATTATACAACCCTGCCATAACTTCATTATCGTGCTCAATTTTGGGATTCGAATAAAAGTACTCTGGGTTCAAAAAATATCCAGCTGCATGCAAAGGACGATGCAATTGAACATCCCACCTTCTGTCAATGATTTCAAAGATATTATTATATCTTTCTTCTTTTCCACAAAAAGCATTTGAAATGGCTTCTTTAGCCCGATCCATAGCTTCATAAATGTATCCCATGGGAGGCTTTTTCTCACCATCAACCAATCTAAGTACACAAAGAAGTGGACCTGAGAACTTAAGGGCATAGACAACAGTGTTCCAAAATGGAGGCATTAACATAATTTGTGCAACCCTTTTACCATGTTGCTCCTTTGCCCATTTGCTTGTTGTCCATTCCTCAGAAGTGAACATCTTCCTCAAGTTGTTTTTTTGTTGATGAATCCTAGCTAAAGTGAGAAAGGCAGTTGCAAATCGGGTTTTTGCAGGCTTGATCAACTCTTTTATTTGTGTAAACCGCCTCATCATATTTAGCAAAGTTGGGCGTTATAAATGAACCCATGCACCACAATAGCCCTTTCAAATGTTCTCTTGAGACTTGGTATCTTAAAAATGTCTTCCAACATCAAGTCCAAACAGTGGGCAGCACATGGTGTCCAGTACAAGTGTGCAAACTTTGCCTCCAAAAACTTTCCTGTTAGAACCAAAACAAAGAAAGACATAAAAAAAGAGTTTTAGATAACAGATTCTTTTAATACTACTATATAAAAAACTTTTTTCCAATAACCACTAGTTCTTACCCGCCAACACATTAGCTGCAGCACTGTCCGTGACAATCTGGACCACATTAGCTTCTTCAATACGCTCCACAAACTTTTCAATTAGTTGAAACATTTTTTCTGCAACCTTTGAGTAGCTAGAAGCGTCAATTGACTCCACAAACATGGTTCCTTTGGGACAAATCACTAAAAAATTAAGTAATGTCCTCCTTTTCTTGTTAGTCCACCTATCCAGCATTATAGAACATCCATACTTTACCCAATCATCCCGGTGACCCTTCATCAAATTATTAGTATGCTCTCTCTCTTTTTTGAGGAGAGGAACTCGCACCTCATGGTAACTTCGTGGTTTCATACCAGGACCATATTGCCCAATAGCTACAATCATAGGTCCAAAACTGTCACAATTAACTGCATTAAAGGGAATTCTAGCATCATACATCTACCTTGCAAATCTTATACATGCCCGCTTTCTTAGTTCTTTTCTATACGGATCATTTGCATCAATTCTTGTTTGTTTTCCTTGGGCTTTTCGATTTTGCACAACGACGTCCGGATTGGGAGTGAAGAATACATCAATAGGCCCTTTTTGCTTTGGCTTTTTAGTTTTGGACACAGTGGAGATAGTAGTACTTCCACGAGCACTAGAAACTTCACTACCATGAGCCAAGGGTCTTTTAGCACGTTCAATGACCTCTACATAATCTTCTTCATCCTCTTCATATGCATTAGCCAATTCATCAAAATGAGGCAACATATTCATTTCTTCTTTTTCTTTGTCATGTACTCTCTAATCTCTTCTCTAACTTCAGCTGGACATTTTGGACAAGCAATAATATTCTTGAAACCCCCAGCAAGGTGTTGCTTGACCCGATAAACACCTCCATTTGATATTTTGCCACAAATATTACATTTGAACCTATTAATATTTTGTGGATTTTCCAAATGTGCATACTGCCATGTTGGGTCCTTTCTACTACTACCTTCCGATGGCGTTGACATCTATAAATAGCTGCAGAAGTAGCAGCAGAGATCACAAAAAAAAAAAAAAACTAGAATGCAGCAGCAGAACAAAAAAAAAAAAGAAAAAAGAGAAAAAAAAGAAAAGAAAAGAAACAACTGCAGGAAATAAAAATAGCAGCAGAACAAAAAAAAACAAAAAGAACACGCAGATTTACAGCAGCCAAAAAGAAAGCACGATCTGATTGATGAACAGGAAAAAAAAAGAAAGAAAATCGATAGCAGCAACAGCAATAGAAAGAAAACAGTAGCAGCACAAGAAATAGCAGAAGTAGGGGTCACCAAAAAGTAGCAGCAGAACAAAAAAAAAAAAAAAAAAAAAAAAAAAAAAAAAAAAAAAAAAAAAAAAAAAAGCAGTAGAAAAAAAAAGAAAAAGCAGCAGCAGTAGAGATCACCAAAAAGCAGAAACAGAAGCAGAAACAGCAGAAACAAGAACAGTAGCAGCAGAGAAAGAAAACATCAAAAAAAAAAAAAAAGAAAGGAAAGAAAACAGAAAACAGTAGCAGCAGAAGAAAAGAAAAGGAAAGAAACGAAACAAAAAGAAAGCAGTGAACATGATGTACCTGCGCAACGATGTGAAGAAGCCGGAACGCCAGAAGTGCAGCTTCTTCCTCCTTCTTCCTCTTCGTCGTCGTCGCCTTCTTCTGCCGTTTCTCTCTTCCTTTTTCTTTCGTTTTGTTTCCGTCTCTTGTTTTTTCCTTTCGTTTCTAACCTAGGGCAAGATATATGCTCTTCTGTGTTGGGCTAATTTCTGAGTTAAGCCCATTGACCTGTTAGGCAGGACCGTTTTCTTTTTTCTGACAATTTTAAGTTTTGGGCCTCATTGACCGAAGCCCACTAGGCGCGCGCCTTGCGCCTCATTAAAAGTCGCGCGCCTTATGCGCCTCATTCATATCGCCTCGCCCCAAGGGCTTTGAGGCGCTGCATGGTCGCCTGGCTGTGACTTACGCCTAGGCGAGCGCCTGGGTGCGCCTTTAACAAGCTTGTGTAATCTCATCCATAACTAGGGCAAACAAGTACGGGCTTAACGCTGGGCCTTGGTGTAGCCCAATCGTGATAGGAAACTCTTTAGTCTCTCCGCCAGTCGTTCTTATAGATGTCACGACTCTATCATACATATCCTTCATCGCCTCAATATATGCGACACACACTCTTTTCTTTTCCAGTACTCTCCATAGAATCTCCCTAGGAACCCGGTCATAGGCCTTTTCCAAGTCAATGAACACCATATTTAAATCTCTTTGACCTTCTCTATACTGTTCTATTAACCTTCTCAGGAGAAAGATAGCCTCCATGTTTGATCTCCCAGGCATGAAACTAAATTGATTTTCCTAAACGTTTGTTGTTCTTCTTAGTCTTCTCTCAATAACTCTCTTCCATAATTTCATCGTGTGGCTCATCAATTTAATCCCGCGGTAGTTCGCACAGTTCTGAATATCTCCTTTGTTCTTGTATATGGGTATAAGAATACTTTTCCTTCATGCATCAGGCATCTTCTTGCTCTTTAGCACCTCATTAAAAAGCTTTGTCAACCAACTTATGCCATCCTCCCCCAAGCACCTCCAGACCTCAATAGGGATACCATCTGCCCCAACCGTTTTCCTATTCTTCATCCTTTTCAATACTTCTTTTACTTCTTCCCTATTGATTCTTTTATAGAACATATGATTCGATTCTTCCCTAGAAATGGTAAGCTGCCCCAATTGTATGTCACTACTACTGCTTTCTTTAAATAACTTGTAGAAGTAGCTCTTCTAACGCTCCTTTATCTCCTCTTCCTTTACTAATACTTTTTCATCCTTATCCTTAATGCATTTAACTTGGTTTAAGTCCTTGGTCCGCCTATCTCTGGCTTTAGCAAGCTTGAATATCTCTCTTTCGCCTTCCTTAGTATTAAGTCGCCTATATAGCTCCTCAAATGCCTTTGCCTTGGCCTCACTAACTGTCTTTTTGGTTTTTCTTTTTGCTTCTTTATACCTCTCCAAGTTCGCTCCATTTCGATCCTTTTGCCAAGTTTTAAAGCACTCTCTTTTAACTCTTATCTTGTCTTGGACGGCCTCGCTCCACCACCATGCCTCTTTTTGTGCCGGAGCACCCCCCTTTGGATTCTCCTAAGACTTCTTTCCTTACCCTCCTAATACACTCTGCTACCTTATCCCACATAATATTTGCACTCTCATTTACTGCCCAAACGTCTTCGTCTAGCACTCTTTCCCTTAATACCAGTTGCTTATCACCTTTCAAGTTCCACCATTTAGTCCTTGAGCATCTATACAACTTTTTTCTAGTCCACCTTTGTAGCTGCACATCTATGATCAACAACCTATGTTAGGAAGTCAGGCTCTCCATCGGTATAACCTTGCAATCTTTACAAGCTAGGCGGTTTCTTTTCCTAGTTAAGAAGAAGTCAATCTGTGTCCTTGAGGAGCCACTCTTATAAGTCACTAAATGCTCCTCTCTCTTCCTAAAAAAAGCATTAGTTACCATGAGATCATAAGCCATTGCAAACTCCAAAATATCCTTCCCTTCTTCATTTCTATTACTGTATCAATGCCCATTGTGTTCTCCTATATATCCATCTACGTCGCGTCCTACATGACCGTTCAAATCTCCTCCTATGAAGACCATCTCGCCTTGGGGTATCTCTAGTAGTACTACTTCCAAGTCTTCTCAAAACTTCTCCTTATGTCCGTCTCCTAAGCCCACCTGGGGGCATAAGCACTAATAACGTTCACTATCTCTTCTCCTGACACTAACTTAATTGCAATAATCCTATCTCCAGAGCGCTTTACATTAACTATATCTTCCTTTAAGTCTGTGCTTACCACTATGCCGACCTCATTCCTCGATCTATTAAGTCCCGTATACCATAACTTATACCCAGTCCTCTCAATCTCTTTAGCTTTTTGTCCCCCCCACCTTGTCTCTTGCAAGCAAGCAATTGCGATTCGTCTCCTTTCCATTGTATCCACCACTTCCATAAGTTTTCTAGTTAGGCTCCAAATGTTCTAAGTACCTAATCCCAACCTTCTATTTTGGACTAGCTTCCTTATCCCCCACACTCGTCCAATAAAGTGTGAGGACCCTTTCCTATTTAACACTGCACCTGGGCGCCGATGCAGCGGTTCTTGCTCACTTATCATTGTACTCGGACCATACAGCGCATCGTTAAGCAGGAGACGCCCCTACGAAATTTCATTAGGTCTCAAATCCATAAAGAAATCCGACTGAGTATTGTGCCGGTTGTCTGCTATCTAACGCACGACCCTCCCCCTTTGTCTGGGCTTGGGACTGGCTATGTCAAGGATATCCCAACATAGGCGGAGTTTAGAAAAGAATTGAATCATGTAATAATATTAAAATATTGCAGTTTTTGTGCTATTTGTCAGTTCGTAAAGCTCACAAAATAATCTGCGATGCACTATTTGATGGTCGATGAAGATTTTAATGTAGGTTGGAAGCAAAGATCTGACCATATTTTTAGAACCAAATAAGCAGATTTCATGGTAGTACAAAAAGTCACTCACTCAATTGCTAAGGGTTTGTTTCTTTACCAGAATTTATGACAAGAATTTGAGATGTTGGGGTTTTTTGGACGTTATGTGATGGCTTGTCCCTTGGCATTTGAAATGCTTGTTTCTTTCACCAGAACTTTAAATTCCAGCCACCAAAAAGGTCTCAAATGACCTTGTGAAATTCCTGGAATTCCAATCTCTTTGCTCTTGGTTGGAATTTCAAATGCTCCACCAAGAGGAGGGATTTGGAATTCCAGAGGGAGCATCTTTTGGTGAATTTGAAAACCCCCCCACCCCCCCTCCCCCCACCAAAAAAAAAAAAAAAAAAACAAAAAAAAACACACACACCAAAAAAATAAAAAATAAAAAAAACCGACATGAATTCTTGGAATTCGTTAAAAAAAATGAATTCTTGGAATTCTGGTAGAGAAACATGCCCTAAATCATAATCATCAACTTAGCCCAAAAAAACTTTTGGCTTATCTCCTAAATTAGAATTTGTCTTTAATATGATGCTTTTCTGGCCTGCCTTTTGTTTTTGGTTTTCCCCCTTTTCTCTTTCTGTGGCTTTGGTCTTGTTTTTTTTTGACGGCCAGTATACTGGTGTGCTGTTTTGCTATCTTTTAATAAAAGTTATTATCCAATTACAAAAAAGAAGAAACCCAAAACAACTTAAATAGAAAAGAATTAGAAACTGTGATATGTTTAATGGTAAAGGGTTTAAGGGATTAAATCCATATAGACCTATCATTCCAATTGGTTTCAAATTTGAGTGAATATATCAATTCATGTGATGTGTTTGAATTTAAAGCGTTCGGATTCATCATCAGTGGACTAAGTGTTACAAAAAAATTCTCACGATGATCAATAAATTTTTCAACAATTGGTCTTCCATTTTGGTTTCATGCCTGGAAGATTAACCATGGAGGCTATCTTTATCCTGAGAAGGTTAATGGAATAGTATAGAGAAGGTTAGAGAGATTTACATATGATGTTCATTGACTTGGAGAAGGCCTATGACCGGGTTCCTAGGGAGATTCTATGGAGAGTACTGGAAAAGAAAAGAGTGTGTGTCGCATATATTGTGGCGATAAAGGATATGTATGATAGAGTCGTGACATTTATAAGAATGACTGGCGGAGAGACTAAAGAGTTTCGTATCACGATTGGTCTACACCAAGGCTCAGCGTTAAGCCCGTACTTGTTTGCCCTAGTTATGGATGAGATTACAGGACATATCCAGGATGAGGTACCGTGGTGTATGCTATTTGCAGATGACATTGTTTTAGTGGATGAGACGAGAGAAGGAGTGAATGCTAAGCTAGAATTGTGGCGGAAAACGTTAGAGACTAAAGAGTTTAGGCTAAGTCGATGCAAGACGGAATATATGGAATGCAAGTTTAGTTAAAGTAGGACACCTGGTAACATAGAAGTAAGCTCGGGCACACAAAAGATTGTAGAGAAAGAAAACTTTAGATACCTTGGATCTATGGTGTAACAGGATGGAGGGATTGATACTGATGTAAATCACAGGATTCACGCCAGGTTGACCAAATGAAGGAGTGCTTCGGGCGTCTTGTGTGATCGGAAAGTCCCCCTCAAGGTTAAAGGAAAGTATTATAAGGTGGCGGTACGCCCAGCGTTGTTATATGGATAAGAGTGTTGGGCAGTAAAGCATAATCATGTTAAGAAGATGGAAGCTGTGAAGATGAGAATGCTAAGATGGATGTGCGGGATCACAAGGAGAGATAGGATTAGGAACGACGAGATTAGGGGCAAAGTAGGAATAGCACTGATTGAAGATAAAATGAGATAAAATCGACTGAGATGGTTCGGCCATGTTAGAAGGCGTCCAACGGAGGCACCTGTTAAAAGGTATGAAAGCATGGAGTTGTCAGGAGTAGGAGAGGGAGACCCAAGAGAAGTTGGAAAGAAACTATTAAACATGACCTTGCCTACATGGATCTAACGGAGGACATGGCCCTAAATAGATTTGATTGGCGTCGTCAAATCCATATAGTTGACCCTACCTAGTGGGAAAAGGCTTGGTTTGGTTTGGTTTGGTCTTCCATTTTGGTCATATGGGTTACATAATTTGAAAGTGAGCAGATGGGTATATCCATTTCAATTGCTTTAATATTGAGAACCTATCATATGCCATCCTCTGATCAATCAGAATAGGACACACTACCCACCCCCTGAATGTCACCAATCCCATGTTTTTTTACACCTTTCCGAATGGGATTGACCGTTGGATTAAAAAAAAAAAAAACGGAACGATGCATTCTAAAACAATTAAACTTGAGGTCCACAGATCAGGGGGTTAGGCTGATCTGATTGACATGAAAATTTTCACTGGTGGATCACATCCAGATTTTTTGATCCTCACTTTGCCATGGATTGATGTGGCCCATGGTAGGCCTCACTAGGCTGTGCGCAAATTGCTTATATGAGCATTTGCCCACCTGAAAGGACTCATACGTAATTATATAATATATATCAGTCCAGGAAAACTGCAATGTTTTGTGTGGTCTTGCAGTTGATCCTGTTACCTCAGTGGATCATTGGAGCTTTGGCTTTGGATTTAAGTTTTTGCGATTTTCTTTGTCTTAGGGCATTTGTGAGGATTTATGTAACCATTAAAGCTCTGATATGTGTTAATTGATATTCAACACTTAGAAGCTTTACATTTAAAGGGAAATAAATTTTTTGGGGCCTTACTTGGGCTTTTGTTCTCAAGGAGTTTTAGAAGAGATACTCGTAAACAGGGGATTGATGGAAGTGGTGAAAGACACTAGAACAATGTCTCCATCTGTTGGTTTTGTTCCTCTGTGGATAGGGTTTAAGTTATACTTTTTTCCACTGTAGTCAGTGCAACATCTCTTAGACCATAGTTTTGATTTTTGTACGATCTATGGTATGAATCTTCAACGGGAGAATGGTTTATCGTACCCTAAATTGCATTTTATAGACGATCTTATTGTTTTTCTGTGTGCATACAATGGATTCATATCCACCCAGCAAATCCCAAAGCCCAACCTTAAAAATTTGACTTTTTCTTTCACACTTTTTTTTTTTTTTAAAAATTCTGAAGCTATGTAGAGCCTGCAACAAATAGAACAATTATTCATTTAATGTTATCCTTCATAAAAGCAAAAACCCCATTCTTTCTGTTAATATTGTTCTCTTGTCAAAAAAGAGATCTTTGGTGTTTTGAAGCTTTAATTCTAATGAAGAGAATTGTGATACTTCCTCATCTTTGCCCCAACTGCAGTTCCATTTTTTTCTAAATGTGTTTTCACAACAAAATAAGAGCTAACAGAGGTATTCTGTAAGGTTTTTCTCTGTGGGTGAAAAGCTATGATATTTTTTGAAGTTTCTTTAAGATATCCTATTTCTAATTGTTCTTTCAGTGAGTTAGATTGCTTTTTGCCTCTTTGGCTTGTAGTTAGGACTCTTGGGAGTTGAGATTAAAGAAGTATACATAGGCTTAAAAGGGCAAACTGAAGGGACAATACAGTATTATTTTACATAAGCTCCTAGCCTTTTTAGAATTTTGGTGGATTTTTTTTTTTTTTTGGTTTTACCTTTTCCCCCTCATATAAGTTATTGATATTTGATAGGATGGACAATATGACATGGCCACATTTGTTTTTATTTTCAGTTTATTTAATTTTGGATACTATGTAAGGTATATTATGTGAAGTGGATATGGTTTTTTGTGTTTTACCATTGATGCATACTTGTATGGGTTCTGTAGGTTATATATGTTGATACGCAGGTTATTGCATAGTTTTTGTTATCATAAAATTATACACATAAGTCAGCTAGGTTCTTCATATGGGTACTATCATGAGGTCATTTGTCGTTATATTGATGGTTAGGAAATGACTGCTTTATATATATATATATATATATATGGGGATATTCATGTGCATCCATCCTCCACTATATGTTGAGGGACTAACTTGATCGGGCCCACCTAGAGCCCCAATGATTATGGGACTTAAGGGAATGGAAAGAGTCATCTTGGATGGGCTCATATATCAAGTTTGGGGGAAATCCCAAGTCTCTAATCCCTTCATCCGTGGCCCACAAATTTAACAACTTTATATTAGAGAAAAAATCTGACCCTCGACCCAACGGTCCAATCCATTCGGATTAGTGAAAACTCAATAGATCCGGTGTAATTCAGGGGTCCTATGTGTGTGGATGGTTTGGATGGATCATAAAGTTGGCCCCACCATGTTGTCCCTCACCATAATCTGGTGAGGGGTAGATGCACATGAATATTTCCCATATTCCCCTTGAATTATACACTGGATCTATTGAGTTTTCACTAATCTGAATGGATTGGGCCGTTGGATCGAGGGTCAAATCTTTTCTTTAATATAAAGCTGTTAAGTTTGTACGCCACGGATGAAGGGGTTAGATGCATGGGATGATAGACCCCAAACTTAATATATGGTCCTATCCAAGATGCCTCTTTCCATCCTCCCCAAGTCCCATGCTCAATGGGGCCCTAGGTGGGCCCCATCAAGTTTGTCCTTGAACGTCCCCCATATTGGATATATATATATATATATATATTTATATAATGTGAATTTTGTTACATTTTGATTCAACACCTAGAATGATTTGTGATCGATTTTGTATTTTAGAACATTTTTTTAAGAGCGCTTTAGAAATTGTGAAGAAATCAATTACATGTACGACTTATTTTTAGGTTCTTTTTGTTTCCGAATCGGTTATGGCACCCCTCACTCTATAGACTCTTTCCCTTTTCTTTTTGCAAGAATAGACTTTTCTAATTTTTGTTTGTGGCGTAATTATTTATTTATTTATTTATTTTGGGGTGGGGGTTTGGGGGTAGGGGAAAGAGATTAGTAGTAAAATATTTGGAAACCAGGGTTGGCTCTGGGAGGAATCCCTATTTTTCAAGTACTGATACCATGTTAAGAAGAAAAAGTTTGGAGCACCAACTTATGATCTCCCTTTGTATGGGACTATTTTTAAGCTTATGTGCTTTATTACTTAATATACCCTTAAGAATGAAGAGGGGACAAAAACAAGGAAGCAAATACTATGAAATTAGCTTCTGATGTACACCAAATAAATATGAAGCGATAAACTTACTCTCCTTAACAGCATCAATCTATTTTGAATCTGCTGCTTTTATCATGAGAATTTGTTGAATGCAAAGTTGGATTTGTGCTTGTTCTAGGCTTCCTTTAATTAGTTGATGACAATGAATTTTTGTATGTTTGTGGCTGAACTTCTTGTCATCTTTTGTGAAATTGCGATGTATTATGATTTGGGATGTGCTCCCTATCTCCTGTTTCAATTGACATGATTTTTTGCACGTGCAGGATGGTTTGCTAGGGATCCTCGTATCTTGCGTCGTGTGGGTCATGTACTGCTGCAGCTTCCATATGCAGATTCACGTGCACCTAGGCATATTATTTTTGCTGATGACTGTTTTCAACTGCTGAAGATTCCTAAGAACCGGGTTGCTCAGGTGGTGATTAGATCCTCAGAGAAGCTCTTTGGAAGTAAGTTCTTCTGTGTAACTATCTTATTTTGGTTTTTATTGTGATGTTGGTTGCGCTTTCTTGATATTTGGTTTTTCCTCCATCTTACTTGTGTTGTAAAATTCCTATTTATTTGTTATTATTTTATATGTTTACTTTTCTAGGACAACTTTTAAAACATGCAAATCTTGGAGACTATTTGGCCTCAAAAGTTCCAAGCTTGAAACAATTTCATAATGCCAGCAGAAACGGGGAACTTAAATTATCTTCCTTACAGTCACTTGCTAATGCTATGCGGTTACTTCAGAGGTTAGTTATTTATTTATTTTAATTTCTTTTCGTTTGAATTATTCTTTAAGATCAGTCACTGTTTTTCTGCTACATTTGAATATCTCACTCTCCTGTGTACTGTCTGTGCATCTGAGTTAGCACATTTTTATTTGCTTGTTCTATGTTACTGATATTTTCTAGTAAGCTGGTGAAATAAGAAAATTCTATTACCTTTTGTGGATAGTATTGCTTCAATACATTGTCGGTCATTGTGAAATGAGTATCATTCCTATCTTGTTAGGGCTTTAGGATGATGGAAACTTAAGATGATGAGTATGTGGTTATTTACGCTGCTTCATGTGGTGGATGGCACATGAAGCATATGAACTTTGCTGATTCCTTGATTACGCTCCGAGATTGTCAGCCTTAATAAGAAAATCATCCAAGGTGATGTGGTGCCCCAAACATTGCTACAAGTATGGACATGGATATCGGGAGTAGAAGTATGATGCTGCTCCTGAAATCCATGACATGAAACGGATTCAGACATGCCATGGCTACTGGGTTGTTTCCCTGTACAATTTCCTATTTTTTTGCTTCTTGCTTCACATTTTTACAGGATTGCTATAACAAAATGTTGCAAAATGGATGTTCAAGCATCTGTGTCTTGCAAGGGTTTCCAGTGTTTTTCTGGGCTGGTAATTATGGGAGATCTACCCATATTCCATAATATTCTCTTCATATTTGAACATTTTCAGTAGTTTTAAGGGAGCAACTGGGATGGAGATGGGTTCTCAGCTCAATCTAAGGTGGGAAGGCAAAGAGATCTCAGCAGCTGGAGATGCAGGAAATTTTGGGCAAAAATCTTCACTTAAAGTGGTTGATGAGACTCACAGGACTCTCCCACGAAAAATCCTGCGACTTAGAGAGAACTCATTATCTCTTTTTGTATCCAATCTACCAGAAGAGATGTCAAAAGTAGAGTTTGAAGCCATGTTCTGCTGGGTAGGAAAGACCCTATACTCCTTTATCCCCATTGATGAGAGCAATGGAAAGAAAAGAGGGTTTGGATTCATCAGATTTGGTTCTTTCAACGAAGCTGAGAAAGGTATGGAGTTGGCTCGTGGAAGATCATGGGGTCGTAGGAAGATAAAGGTACAGGAGAAGAGAGGAGGAGCATAAACAAATCCTTGGTCAACTAAACAGATCTGGAAAGGAGATCCAGTACCTCAAACAAAGTTAATCTCTAGCCCTTCTAACAGAGGTTGAATAGTAAAAAATGGAGATTACTCAGGAATCAGATTGGTTGCTACTGAAGTTATAAATGAAGGCAAAAAGGCTATGAAATAGAGACTGGTGGGTTTCTTAAAAGAGAGTGAAGGAATTTCTAAGGTTGTCATGGTTTAATTTCATTCTGGGGAAACCACCGTTGGATGTAAAAATGACAGGACCTCTGATGGTTTGGACTAAACTACGCTCTGAGGCAGAGGTTGTAGACGCTCCATATTATGCAGAAAACTGTGCTAACTCTCCATTCCTGGAGATAGGAAGATGGATGGAGATCTTAGGGAGCCTTGCATGTAATATCTGGGTTAGGTTTAAGGGAGTCCTTCTCCACGTATGGAGGGAAGAAATATTCTCACTTCTTGGTGATTGCATGCGGTCTACACTGGAGGTGGATCCAGCCATAGCTAAGAAGCAGGTGCTACTCTTTGGCAGAGTAAAAGTTGCTAGAGACATTAACCAGAGGCTTCCTCAAAGAGTCTTCCTCTATTTGGATGATTTATTCTTACTGATTGAGGTGGAGGTGGAAACAGAGGCATTGAAGAAGGTAAAGGACTTTTAGATGGGTGGAGAACTCCAGCACAAACAATTGATAGAAAATCCTATGGAAGAGAAGGGCAGAAAGCTTGAGGAGGAAGGCATGCTCAGCAGTTTAGAGCCTGAGGAGGAAGACGATGACATCTCAAAATGCTTGATTTCAAATTCAAAAGTCCCCCATTTTTTCAAACAAATATTTCACTTGCAATGGATCGAGATCAAGTTACTTTGGGTCGAGCTCTAGTGGTGGATTTTGAGGTAGGTTTCGGCCTAGGTCCTCCACAAGACCATGGATTGGAAGTTTGCTTTGGGCCTGGTTCACTTCTTACTAACTTAAGAGTCCCCTTTCCTTTGAACAAAAGAGGATAGTCAAAAAGTGGTTCAACTATTAGGGCTCCGATCGTCGACCAATGTGTTTAAGCCAAACTTCTTGGGCCTCGATCATCTATCGAAACACCATCGATGGCTACGATCAAAGAAGAAAGTGGCAGTGGTGGACGGAAACACAGTCGAGATGACTCTCTTCAGCTTCGTCAAAATCCTCGAGACCATGGATCAAAATAGCTATGTAGCGGCTACTATATCGGGCGTAGCCGCCAAGACTGCTATGCTAAATGCAATTTAGCGTTGCTCTCATCCGTAGTGGCCGCTACAGAATGTGACTAGACAACTACTTTCCAGCATTTTATGAAACACATAATAGCGCTTTTTTCTTCTCCTCTCCTAACAACATTTATTGGTAACTCTTCTACCCTTCTAATGCTTAAAAAGAATACCAAAAAAACACAAGATTTCACCGAATTAAAGCTGATACATGAAGTTCCTCTTATGGGCTCTTCTGTAGCTATATCTTGGCAGACACCCCCTTGGGTGTTAGTAGAATTATTCTTTTCTCAACTCTTAACAATAGTACATTGTTTGTTTTGATGAAAGTTAATTTGTCTTTTGGTTTAACCTTTAAGGTTTAAACTTTATATTAGTATTATTTTAGGGAGATGCTCCTATGAGAGCATCTCTCACCTTACTATGAGAGATAAGGTGGGGGCCCTCATATCCATATCCAACGCCATCAACTTAAATGGGAGGGCCCCCACATTATCTCTCATAGTAAGGTGAGAGATGCTCTCATAGGAGCATCTCCCATTATTTTATAATTTATCTCTTCTGTTATATACAATTTTGCTAAATTGCTTATATGTATTATGAATTTAGAAATGCATATTATTTTCCAATGTAGTATAGCTAACTAACATGAATACATGGAAAAAAAAAGAGATCAGTACTGTTATTTTATAATCATTCAACAATACAAAACCTTTATGAACTAAAGGGACCGCTACAGCCCATATCTTAATTACTATAGAAAAACGTATCAAATTCTAACATTTTCCAATATTTTGGACTTTTGGATATTGGTTTGAAATTTTTTGACCACTTATTCGATTCACACCGTTATACCGCTACGTATTGCCTCGATTGCTACGTATTGCCCACTATATAGCGTTTTGGCTGCCGGCCATCGCGCTCGCCGTAACTACCATTTTGATCCTTGTTCAAGATGAAGCTTTTCCACTTCGACAGGTAATCCTGACGGACAAGGAGATGCCTTCCCAATTTCCAGTAGATGAAGACAGGGAAGAAGGATCTAGCTCAGCTAACATCTCGTTGATGAAGGAACAAGGGAGCAGAGATTTGGCTCTGGCGACAACTGATGTTGTTGACATCACACTAGTTGCATGCTTACCTCTTTGCTATCTCAATGAACCTTCCACTAAATCGATAGTTACCGACCGAGAGGATACTTCAAATCTGAAGGTGGGGATATTGATTGTCAAAAGTGGAGCGAGCGGTGATAGACAGTTTGCCCCGTGTAAGCTCAATTGGGAGGTGAACTCCCAAGAGGAGACAAGCCCTGACAGAGTTTCTATTCCTACACTAGATGAGGGGACTGGATACCTAGAAGAAGGGGGTCAGGTAGGTACAAATAAGCAAAACGAAGGGGCACTGATGTCTTTTCTTCTTCTTCTTCTTATTATTATTATTTTGAATCTAAGAAATGGTTGAGTTTCAAAATGGTATCTTGTGGGAAGGATGTAGGTATATCTGTCACCAATGGAGAAAAGGATGTGATGATCTAATTCAATTTGCTCATCAATGGGAGGCCTCCAATATCGTTGCCAAAGCAGGTAAAAAACCCAAGAGGAAAGTGGCGAGATAACTTCAGAGTTCGAAAACCTCTTTTAATTATGATGAGGGTGCTAGAGCAGAGAGTAGCCAAAGCTACGATCATATTTTGCAGAGTTCCAAGGTGCCTCAAAAAGGTCATCGATGAAGATTTTGTCATGGAATGTCAGGGGACTTGGAGGGGGTGGAGAAAAGAGCAGCTGTGAGCAGATAATAAGGAGTTGGAAACCTGATGTGTTGATTCAGGAGTCCAAAATAAATTCAGAGGAGGAAAGAGTCATGATTTTTTTTTTTAATTTTTAATTTTTAATTTTTAATTTTTTTTTTTGTGTGTGTGTGTGTGTGGGGGTGGGTGGGGGGGGGGGGGGGATTCACATCGGGTGGGTGATCCTAAAAGCTATTGGCTCTTCGGGTATTCTATTTCTGTGGGATACTCTTTGAGTGGTATTGAAAGATCATTGGGTGGAAGTTTTTTCAGTCTCAATTCTCTTAGAAGATCTGGACAATCACAAGGAATGAATCATTTTCTCTGTGTATGGCCCAAATGCAAACTTAAGAAGAAACGAGTTCTGGAATGAGCGTTATGACATCAGAGCAAGATGGAATAGCCCCTGGTGCATAGGGGTGATTTTAACATCATTAGATTTTCTGAAGAGAGGTTGGGGGTTGTCAAATCACATCAGAGATGTCTGCCTTCTCAGATTGGGTTAATAATCATGGTTTGATGGACCTACAGTTAAATGGTCCTTCTTTTATGTGGTCAAGTCATTAGTTTCCTCCAATTATGTCTTGCCTGGATAGGTTCTTTGTCACGACCCAAATTCCGGGGCCCTGTCGGATATCCGGATTGTGATTATATAGCAATATTTATCATGCATTCATCAAATAATTTTCATGAGGAATCAGGCATTTATTTTAAATTAAATTTCCAATTATAATTATCAATAATCTCTGAATAATCAACTTATTATGTCTTGACTCAATCAATAATGTGTTAAAACATTAAATAACTTCTCCTAAATAAGGACTAATAATTCTATCAAATATTTTAAGTTTCCCTTAAGCCACGCATGTTGAAATCTACGTGCTGATCGTCACTCCACTCTGACCAACCCGCAATATGATTACCTGAAGGGGGCAACACAACATCAGTATTACTGATGCATGAATTTTCCTAATTACACAAGCCGCATATAACATAATATCACATAATTTAACAAATCTGAATCAATAAATCAAATATCATTAAAATTACATCCATATGCAATTCCGTGCCCATGCACATTTCCACGCCTCAAAAGCCCATCGTATATATGCATATCGGTCACCATGACCCTGTCTCATCAAACACGTCCACTAAGGACCAGTCAACTCAATGGCCATTCACGTCCACTAAGGACCAGCCGTTATAACGGCTTGGACACTAAGTCCAACATCCCACGTCTAGGATCTCGTGCACAATATCACATAATAACCAGAGTTCATCTTTATTAATGATTACACAACAGTATTGTGGAACCAACCCCATACAAGTCCTGATCAGATTAGTGCCCCACTTCTGGTCATCACAGTTTAAGGAATCATATGGGAATGGTCCACCTTCATAGCATAATATTTAGACAACCGAAACATGCCAACATGCCCAAACAGTCCTTGCAATATATCATAAATTACACAAAACTTTAAATTACTACTGATAGAAGGGGTCATATGATAATTATGTACTCATCCTAGGGTTATTCTTTAATTATCCAGCACATCTGTCCACACAGGAACTGTTACATATCATAATTCACGCCTGCACACTTTCACTATGGAATCCATTGGGTCACACTGGACCAAACCAAGATCAGACCTATTATCTAAGGTCGCCCAAGGATAGGCTTTACTCCTAATGGATTGGATTCACCATCAGATATCTTTACTGGCCCCCATAGTCTCAACAAACACAAACATGAATAAGCCTCACGGTTAACAAAATTTAAGTTTCTGGATAACTAGGCAGATGGGGCCCAGGCCACATGGGACCACCACCAATCAGATCGTCCTTGGGCCCCCTTCAATATGTGGGGTCCTAATCTATGATTAAATCAGATAGTGGTTCCCAGTGTGGATGTTGACCCAACTACCCTGCTCTCCCAATATAATATAACGTATCTGTTGCAAACAATCAAATAGATGGGGGCCCACTTCACGTGGGTCCAGGTCTTACCAGATGTGGGGTTCTGATCTGTGATCAGGCCCCCTGATGGGTCCTACAGCAGATGTTGACTCTTTTTTCTGATATTTACCACAATACTCCTCCCAGACTCAATTGCACAAAGGTAGTGGTCAGATGGGTCCCACTCCATCATAGCCCTGCACTACCATGGTCGACCAGTAACCCTCCATCATGTTACCAGATCTGATTTGAGATCAGGTGGCCCATGGGGCCCACAATCCTCAAACAGCAATTTTTTTTCCATTGACGCTCTGTCTCTAGATCTCATGAATCCAGATCTGTTACATATACCTCTCTGGCGAATTTAGAATTCCATATCAGTGTTCAATTCCAATTACAACACTTGCATATTTTCCTTGCCTCAATACTATAGTTTACCTCTACTCGTTACTTGCAAGGGTGTTACTATGTACAGTAACATTACAGATCAGTTGCAAGATTCAGTATTAACAATCCTCTAACACATCGATGTGATCATCAAGGAAGATCCACTCACCTTTGATATACGATCGTCGCCTTTGCAATATGTGGACGGGTATAGAAGATCAGTCAGCCTTCCTCTCCTTCTCCTAAATTGCAGTCACAAGACTCTCTAAGAATTTCTCCAAAGGAATTGGATACAACAGGGATCGTTGGTTATATATATATATATATATATATAAACATAGAGTCCTATTCCTATTCTTATACTTCCTCTTCTTCTTTCTAATTAGAGTTGTCATGCAACTCCTTCCCTTTCTAAAACTATTCATGTGAGACTCTTTCTAATTCAAAAACAAGTTAAACAAGTAAGGGTCCTACCTGGGCCAAACTAATCCTGGGCCCAGGTAACTCAGGATATTACATTCTTGATCTCTGGAGATTGGGCTGAAATGTACCCACAGACATTTCAAGTAGCTTTGCTGAAACCAACATCAGATCACTGTCCTGTTGTGTTGGATTTGAGGGTGGACTCCTGGGGACCTAAACCTTTTCGTTTTGAATTAATGTGTCTCTAAGGAAAATTTTTTCGTGACCTTATACGTACATGGTGGGCGGAAATGAATGACAAGCCTGGGCTGGATTCAGTCTTGCTATGAAACTAAGGATCCTCAAATAAAAAATCAAGGAATGGGCCAGATTTACCTTTGGTAATGTGGAGGCGACAATGGCTGACTTGCTGAACCAGATAAAAGAATTTTAATCTAAGGAATAGTTAGGGTTGCTAACTAAAGTGGTTTGATAGTGTCGCAAATATCTCGAAGTGAAGTTTCACTGTAAAGCAAAAGAGGAAGAAATAAAATGGAGGCAAAGATCTAGATATTTGTGGCTAAAGGAGGGATATAGGAATACAAAATCCTTCCATAGCTTCGCATCCTTCAGAGACAGGATAAAGAGAATTTCGATCCTATTTGATGGAGATAGGAGATTGGAAAAGGAGGGGGAAATATGTGAACATGTGGTAGCCTATTACAGAGAGCTCTTCACAAAGAGGATTGGGATCAATCATCTCAGACAGCCTGCAATTTGCACTGATCTCTGAAGACGAGGCGGATCAAATCGAGAAAGTGCTTGAAGAAGAGGAGGTCAAAGTGGGTTTTTTTTTTTTGCTTTAGGGGGTGATAAAGCGCTAGGGCTAAACTGCTTCCCTGTAGCATTCTTTCAAACATTTTGGGAAGAAATAAAGGAGGATACTATGAACTACATGAAGCAATACTCCAAACACATTGGTGCTTCATTCATTACTTTAATTGTCAAGAGGGCGGGGGTGGAGAATATAAAAGACTACTGGCCTATTAGTCTTATTGGTGCTGTTTATAAAGTGTTAGCCAGAGTCTTAGCTACAAGGCAACAAAAAGTTCTCCCAAAGGTGATATCCTCTACACGAGGAGCATTTGTACATGGATGTCAGATCCTTGATAGTGTTTTAATTGTAAATGATTGTATCCACTCCATTTGTAAGATAGACATGGAGAAGGCCTATGATAGAATCGACTGGAAATTTCTATTATATTTATTAGCGAGAGTGGGCTTTGGTATAAAATGTCAGACTTGGATCCTGGAATGCCTCAAATCTAACTCCCTTCCAATTCTAATTAATGAAGCCCTGAAACGATTCTTCTCTGCCACTAGAGGTCTGCGTTAGGGTGATCCACTATCACCATTCCTATTTGTTATTGTAGGAGAAGCCCTTAGCAAGATGATGCAATTAGCAACCAATGCAAGGTTGATAAAACGATTTTGTCCTTTAAGTGATGTGCATGAAATAACTCATTTGCAATTTGCCAATGACACAATACTTTTTTGCAATGCAGAAGAAGATCAACTTTGCAATATTAAAGCAACCCTCTTATGCTATGAAGTGGTATCAGGCCTTAGAGTTAACTTTTTCAAAAGTGAGCTCATAGGTATAAAGGTGAATGAAAATCACCTACAGTCACTGGCAGATCTTCTTGGGTGTAAAGCGGGAATGCTCCCATGACCCATCAACTTAACTGGGATTGCCTCCATGTCATGGAGTAGGCTCCAAATCACTATGGAGCCCGATGCTTGAAAGGCTAGAAAAAAAGCTGTCTTTATGGAAGACTAAGTATTTGTCCGCCTTAATTAAAGTGGCCTTAATGAACCTTCCAACCTGTTTCATGTCTCTCTTTAAATGTCCGGTGGGGGTAATCAAATGCATTGAGAAGTTGCAAAGAGACTTCTTATGGAACGGTAATGACAAGAAGAGGATGTTCCACTTGATAAAATGGTCCAACGTCTGTATGTCCAAATAAGATGGGGGGTTGTGAATTAGAGCCGTGAAGGAGATGAATCTAGCACTTGTTGGCAAATGGTTATGGGGGAATTGGGGATGGATCAGAAGCCTTATGGAAACAGATAATCTTCTCAAAATATGACATTTCAAGGGATGGTTGGCAAGTTAGAGATCCTATGCCAGGATACTTAAGCATATGGAAAGGTTGTCTTGCATCAAAGGAGATGTTTTTTTAAACAGATCAGATTTCGTGTTGGTAAGGGTCACAAAGTCTTCTTTTGGACAGATCTCTGGGTCGGGGAGACTCCTTTAGAAACTTCCTTTCCAAACTTATTCAACTGTGCTACTAACCAAAGTGCCAATCGATTCCTTGGAGAGGATTGAAGATTGGGTAGTTTGGGGGCCCATTTTTAGAAGAAATTTGAATGAGGTGGAGAAGGCTCAATTTAGAGAAACGATGAGGCTTATTGGCAACATTTTCATTCCTAAAAATGGGACAGATGGAAGGGTTTGAATAACTTCTACAAATGGCATGTTTTCAATTGCTGCTTTATTCTTATCCATGACTAGGGAGGCAATGGTGTCACATCCACGGATGGCCACACTATGGAGGATTAAAGCCTCACCTAGGGTCATTGCATTTGGGTGGTCAGCATTACTTGGTGGAATTCTAACGATGGATAATCTAAGGAGAAGGAGAGTGCTGGTAGTTAATGCATGTCAGATGTGTCTATCGGATGGGGAATCTATCGACCACCTATAGCTCAATTGTAAAACAGCACAGTACATCTGGAAGGTAACTTTGGGATGGTTTTAGTGTTGCGGGCCTCTTCCTAATTCTCTATCATCTCTGTTTGAATATTGGAGAATGGGAGTGGGATAAGAAAGAGGAGAGATGATGTGGAACCTCTTTTTCATGGCCGTTCTGTGGTTTATTTGGAAAGAAAGAAATGGGAGATGCTTTGAAGGATTATCTTCCAATGATAATAAAATAATGGAGAAAGTTAAACAGCTAGTGGCCATTCGGGCCTTCTCGTTACTCCTCTTCAAGGGCATTTCAACAAACTCCATCATACACAATTGGAAGGAAGTGGCATTCTCACATCTGCATAAATCCTCCATAGTTTATAGGTGAACCCCTCCATCAAGTGGTGCATTGAAACTGGATTTTGATAGAAGTGCTCGAGGCAATCGGAGAGCTGGTCCATGCTCAGTTAACAAAGCTGAAGTTTTATCTCTGAACATTGGGTTGAGAGAAGCTTTGAGATTCAATCCTCAGCTATTGGTGATTGAAGGGGACTCTTCATGTGTGATAAAGTGGGCGTCTCAACCATCTACTGCTCCTTGGTACCTTAAAGATATCATAGGAGAGGTGATAGAGAACTCTAAGAATGTGAACATTTCATTCCATCTAATCAAGCTTTGTCCAACTTGGAGGCGGATCGCCTAGCGAAAGAGGGAGTATCCAGACCTTCTTTGCTTATTATTACTGATTGTTAATATGTTCTTTTTCTTTGGGTTGATGCCTGAATTTTTGGGGGTTGTCAACCCTTTCTCTATGGGGATATGAATGGTCTGCCCTTGGTTTTTGGGAGCTTTTTTGTTTTCAGTATAGTTCTCGTATACTGTATAGTTTTGGTGAAATGAATAGTCATCTTTAAAAAAAAAAAAAAATTCATATTTAAGCTTTTGATTCTTGTTGTGCAAAACTCATACTATGCTCGCTACCTTTAGTTAGTGCATACAAAACAGTACTTCCATTCTCTATAATATTTGTAAGTTATCATTCAAAAAGAAATATGTATAAATTCAATGAGACCGTTGCATATATGCCATCACCTTAGATTCTTTATTCAATCCTTTGTACGGCATACTGCTAGGGCAGTCAATGAAGCTACGGATGGTTTGTTTGATGAATTGGCAAACCTAACTTGCTTATGAGAAGGAGCAGTTGAAGTGTTGATTGGGTTAATAGGATGGGTTTAGCGTTTAGCGCATATTCTCTCTCTCTCTCTCTCTCTCTCTCTCTCTCTCTCTCTCTCTCTCTCATATGGAGCTGTGCCGCTGAATTTCCTCTTATATTTTTCTTTCTTCAATAAAATTTAACTGTTAGTGATAAAAATAAATCAAATTGTGTGTACATTTTGTGACCAAAAGTAGACATTGATTTATTTGAAAGCTGGGAAGTACCCAAGGAGGGACCCACAGTGGACCTCACAGCTTTGATCAAACCCATATTATTATGGGATTTGCATGCACAATTCATGGGGAAAGTCAGAGTACCCCTAGTTTTGCGAAGGCCTATTGATTAGGGTACAGTCAGCAATAGTCCTATTAGTTAAGCCCTATGTGACAAGTTACAGAATCCAAGTGTTACAGAAGGATAAAATAAGTGTCACGAGTTGTACGAGTGTCAAGGGAAGTTGAGAAGTCATTTGAGAATTAGGATTTATAAAAGGGCTCCAAGTCCATTGTCATGCATTATAGTCTTCTCTATATATGTGATACATGACCATACTAAGAAGATTTAGATTATTTTCAGCAGAATTTTTGGTTTTCTCCATCCCGATTCCTGATTGTGGGATTTGGTATTAAGTGGAGGTGGTGGATTCATGAGTGTGTTTCATTGGCTCATTTCTCCATCCTGTTAAATGGTTCCCAAAAGGTTTCTTTTCAACTAAACGAGGTCTAAGGTAGGGAGACTCTCTTTCCCCTTTTCTTTTCACTAATGTTGGTGAGGCTCTTAGTTGGATGGTGGAGGCAGTCAGGAATGAGGGTTTGATTAGAGGCTTCAAGGTGGCTTGTGATGCACTGATGCTTCTATTATCTCTCATTTGCAGTTCTTAGACGATACTTAGATCTTTTGTGAGGCAAATGAAGATCAGATCAAGAACGTCAATGCTACTCTATTATGCTTTGAGGTAGTCTCAGGGTTGAAGATTAACTTTTCAAAAGTGAGCTAATTGGGTCAAGGGTTGACACCTAGACGACTCGACAATATACAAATATCTTGGGATGCAAAGCTGGCCCTCTCTCAGTATCCTTCCTTGGGCTCCCACTGTCTTGGGAATGCTTCGAAAGGGATGTGGTTGAAAGTTCTGGAAAGGGTTGAAAAGAGGTTAGCTACGTGGAAGGCTAACTACCTCTCTATGGGAGGAAGAATGACCCTTATTCAGTCGGCTTTGTCTAACCTCCCAATCTACTTCATGCCCATCTTCAAATGCCTGTCGTCAGTTGTTAAGAGAATTGAAAGATTGCAGAGATTTTCTCTAGCAAGGGAGAAACTCAGCCAAGAAATTCCATTTGGTTGATGGGGTGTCAGTTCGCAAACCTAAGAGATTCGGGGGTCTGGGTATTAGACCTCTAGAGGTTCTGAATCAAGAACTTATAGGGAAATGAATCTGGAGAATTGCAGATGAATCAGTAAGTCTTTGGAACCTGATTATTCTAGCTAAGTACGGCGCCTCAAGATTTGGTTGGGACATTGAAACCCCAAGTTTATCATTGTTTTGGAGTTTGGAAAGGTATAACTGCTATTAAGGAGCCTTTCGTAGAAAATTTAAGGTGTAGTATTGGATTTGGTTAAAGAATCCTCTTCTGGTTAGACACTTGGGTTGGCAATGAGCCTATAGCTTCTCAGTTCCCTTGGCTTTTTAGATGAGTTATGGATCAACAAGCTAAGGTGCAAAGCTATTTGGAGCGAGTTAATAGTGAAGCGGTTTGAGCCCCCATCTTTTAGACACAATTTATCAGAAACTGAGGGAGGACAGTTCTGTGATCTCCTAGACATATGAAGGCAAGTCTACATTCCCAGGGATGGGCAGGACAGCAGAATATGGACAGCATCGCAAGATGACATTTTCTCAGTTTCTTCCTTTTTCTTGGCCTTATCAAGAAGCCAGCTGATTTCTATCCCACTGCATTCTCTTTGGAAGATAAAAGCCCCACCTAGGGTGGTTGCTTTTGGATAGTTAGTCTCCGTGGTAGAATCCATACCATGGATGACCTTTTGACACTGGAGAATGATTATTATCAATTCTTATTCTATGTGCTTGGCTAATGAGGAGTCAGTTGATCGTCTTCTACTGGGGTGCACAATTGCATATGGCCTTTGAACTTCAGTACTTGGTTGGTTTGGTTTCAGTTGGGCTCTTTCCAACACCCTTTTAGATCATTTTGAAGCTTTGGAAAATGGCAGTAGGTGTTGTCAAAGAGGGAAGGTCTTCCTTGCTACCGTGTGGGTAATCTGGAGGGAGAGGAATTCCAGGTGTTTTGATGGAAAGACCTCAAATATGGAGACCCTTTTAGATCACACAAAATTCATGACCGCTTCCTGGGTTTTTGTTAGCCCTGAATTTGACGGCATCCAGCAGATATGACTGCATAACTGGAAATAAATGGCCTTCCCTTTAGTTGATGCTTAATTTGTTCAGTGGCTGTAATTTCTTGTCTTTTCATCTTTCCTCTGCCATTATTTGCCTTTTGACTTCTTTTGATGAAGCTTGTCAGTATAACTCTCATGTAGCGCTTTACTTTATTAATGGAATATTGTCAAAGTTCAAAAAAATAGAAAAAAAAGAAAAAAGAAGAAGAGAGGTTTGGGTTTTCTCCCTCTATTGCATCGGATGGTTTGAACTTTGAAGTCATCCTCCCTTCATGGTGTGAGGTCATGGAGTAAAAACTTACTTTACAGGAGTGATTTAAAGATATCTCTTGGACCAGAAATTGTCAAAGATGCATCAATAAATAAAAGTCTGGAATATCACAAAAATGTATTTGTGAAGCAGTCAGTATTGGTACCGTATCCTCTTGGTATCAAAATATTGGGAATGTACAAGTACTTGGGTATATTATGCATGGTAGAATGTGATTCAAGGAAAAAGTTATCACAATGAATAATTATGTCTTCTTGTTTGGGTACCTGTAGAGAAATGCACTTCTAGGCCAGCCAAATACCTGCCCCGGGGTGGGGGTGGGGGGGGGGTTGGTGGGGGGGTGGTGCAACCAATACAGATGGATACCGGTACAGATATGGGAAACATATCTCTTTACATCTATGATGCACATAGATGGATACCAGTACAGATATGGGAAACATAGATACAGCAATATTTGTACAAGATACAAGTATTTCGATCATAACATACTATTCTAGGAAACTTACATATCGACCATCCTTTTCTAATATTTACATGCAACTGCCTGTTGTTTTAGTTTATGTAAGCAACCAATTGTAATCCAATTACAATATCAAATACTTTGACCCATGCTTTTGTCATGCTGACTGAAACCACGCATGTTTTCTAATAGATAACAATGCTCTCGCCTTTACTACAATCGCTTGCTCTTCACTATTTCCATTTGGGTTTGGAGTTTGGATCTTCTACAACTTTAGTAGCATGGCTCTCCCGCTTACTTATCAAAATTAGGACATGTGACAGAGTTTGTGAGGTTCATTGGCCCACTAAATACAAGAAAGCATCGAGAACTAGCCTAACTTAAAAAGATCAAGTTCATTGGATGATAACAGTTCTCTAATCTAAGGTTATAAAATAAATGGTCAGCAAATAAAGGGTAAAGTTCTTCGAACCGTCCATTGGACCCAACTTTATGTTGTTGGCCATATCTCAAAGCTGAAGTATATGGTAGGGTTAGTGGACTCCACAAACTTTGCCATGTGCCTTATTTTTGAAAGCTATAGAGGCCTATTATTGAGTTTCTGGAAAGAGGGTTTTCCTCTTGAGCCTATATTTTCTGTAAGTCAGAGTATGAAGCTCAATAGGAAACCACTGCTATAAATCCATAAATGGGGCCCACTGCTTTAAAATCATTGTCCTATCTTGTTTTATCATAAGCGGAGTTTCCTTCTTATCAAAGTTATGCCAATCATTAGATTCATCACATCTAAAGGAGGCAAAATACATGATTTATACCTCAACAATCTGACAATGGCCATAACTTTTGATTGGAAAAAAAAAAACCCTTAGTGGTAGAACAAGGTGGGACCGTGATTTTGAGTGGTTTAGTCTTCAAAAGCGAGCCACTGAAGGAATTATAGTGCTGGGATTTAATAATTCTGTACAGGCATTTTTTGAAACTCAATTTTCGTAAAAAGCTGGGTAAGAGAAGTCGTTCTTTTTGCGTTCGTCCCTTTTCTGCGATTTGGTGTGGTACAATTTCTGTGAGAAAAAAATGAAAAAAACCAATATCTTTCCATGATGCCACGAAAAACCGTTTCCTGTGAGGGATCAAAATCCCTTTCTCATGAAAGTGGAAAGGCGGGAGTTCATGGAATATCTTTTTCGTAGGCATTACACAAACATGCTTAGTGCCTATGCCATAAGTCTTGCCTTCCATTAGTCTGTAAAGCACAACAAAAATACTAATGAAAACACTTGAGAAACTATAGTAGTTTCATTGTAAAAGTGGCTACCAATTAAAACTAGATGCATGGTTTAATTTGTGGTTCCCTTATTTGTACTAGATACAAGAGAGATTAGTATTTAGATATCTAAAAAATGAAAGGAAAAAAAATAATAATTTGAAGTCCGTTGGATGTTGTCAGCTGACTCATACGAAGGCCTTGAAATGGATATTAAGCCAAATTTCTATTTGACCGTCTGTTTAGTGATCTTTGATAAGATAGCTTGCAACATCTAATGAACCCTTTTCTTAATATATGGCTGGCCCTTAAAGCTCTCTTGTATGGTTGGTCAATAGCCTTTTATTGGCAGTTCCTTTTGCAATTGTGTTACAAAATACTTATTATCGTCATTGTTGTCATCATCATCAACTCTTGTCCCAACTATGTTGGGTTCAGCTATATGAATTTGGTATTCCCATTCCATTCTATCTTGAGCTTTTTCCTTGGATAGGTTGCACTTTGTCGGATATGTCCTTTTTTTTTTTTACTTAAATCCATGTCCTCTTCGTCGTTTTCCCCCTCCCTTTTTCCTTGAGGGGCCATCAACCTACGTAGAAAAACTTTTCCTCATTGGCACTGTTGTTGGCCTCTCAAAAGATTACTCTTAATATACCACCTATGGATGCTACCCTTTAATGCTCTTTATTGCACTCATTTTTGTTTCTATCATTCCTAGTTTTACCACACAGTCATCTCAACATTCTCATCTCTGCTACCCTCACTTTTTGCATGGATTGTTTCCTGATTGCCAAACATTCTACTTCATGGGTCATAGTTGGTCTAATTGTTGCCTTGTAATTTTTCTCTTCAAACTTGTTGCTATTTGTGGATTACAAAGCATTCGGGAAGCAAGTACCTCTTCAACCATACAACTCTTATCCTATGTTTGACATCATCCTCACCGTCCTTACTAACTACAGAGCTGAAGTATTGGAAGGAATAACTTTGTGGTATGTTTTGAGATTCAATTCTCATAGGAGTTAACATCTCTCTGCTTATCTCCATTAAAATTGCAACTCATATATTCTGTCTTTGTACGACTTATTGTAAAGCCCTTGCATTCTGAAGCCTCCCTCCCACTTCTCAAGTTTCGCATATACTTCATTTTTCAATTATTCACCTACACTATATCATTTGCAAACAACATACACTAAGGTATTTCTTCTTGAATATGAAAAGTTAACTTGTTCATATTAGTGCAAAAGGATGGGGGCTTAAATCTGATCCTTGATGCAATTCTATGGTTTTTGGAAGTTCACCTGTCTCTTTATAGGTAGTTCTCTCACTCGTTATGGTTTCCTCATCCATGTCTTTAGTGAGGTCAATATAACTGCTTGGAACACTCTTTTTTATGTAAAACCTACCAAATCAAATATGTAGGTACCTTGTCGTAGGCTTTCTCTAGATCGAGGAAGACCATGTCAAGACTTTTCCTCTTTTCTCGGTATTTTTTTCATAAATTGTCTAAGTGAGAAGTTAGCTTCCCTAGTTGACCTCCTTGGCATGGAACCAAATTGATTTTCAGATATTTTGGTCTTGTCTAAGTCTTTGCTCCATTACTCTCTCCAAGATTTTCGTAGTGTAACTCATAATTGTAAACCCACGATAGGTGATGTAACTTTGTCATCTCCTTTGTTCTTGCATATAGGTACTATAACACTGATCTATTTATCCAGGATTTCTTTTTCCTTACTAGCTTATCAAAGTGCCTAGTTAACGAAACCCATCCATTTTCTCCTAAGCATTTTCACGACTCTATTGGAATGTCATATGACCCCCCTTAATTCTACGGTACAAGAAGTGCATTGCCAATGAAGTTTCCTCTCTCATTTTGAAACCTCCCATAGAATTTTCATTAAAAGTTTGTTAAAATATTCTCTCCACCTTTCTTTAATATCATTGTCCTTCACTAACATCTTTTGGTAGTCACTCTTTGTACAATTGCCATGATTTAAGTCCATACTTTCCTATCCCTCTTTCATGCAAGCTTGAAAATAGCTCTCTCTCTTGTTGCAACTTATATTGATTGTGCTAGGAAATGGTTCATTGGCATAAGGTGTGGGTTTGCTCCCCACTTGTTTTCGAGTCCCACCCCAGACTTACTTGGTGTGCGTGTGTTGCATGGTCATGCATGTACCTGGGGGATTAGTCCTGTTGGGTAAAAATACCACAGGGTACCCATGTCATAAAAAAAGTCCTGATTCTTTGAGAGCCTATTGTTCTAAGTCCATAAGGGGGACCAGCCGGTCAAATCACTGCCCCACCTTGTTCTATCGGGGGAGGGATAAGTCTACTTCAATTAGACTATGGCCATTGCCAGATTATTGACGTATAAATCATATGATTTGACTCCTTTTGTCCTTTTTTTTTAATCGTGCATTTTAGACTTTATCAATATGAAAGTTGGGATTAATTTTATTGGCGTGATTTTCCTTAATGATGGAACAAGTTAGGAGTAGGACAATGAATCTGACAGTTAGGGTAAACTTCGATTGGAGTGAGATTTTCCTTAGTAATGGACCATGATAGAACAATGATTTTGAGTGGTTTGAATTTCGAAATTGGGCCCCTTTGATGGGTTATGCTAAAGGTTAGTGGATTTCTAAGTCTTGCCTGCAGAGAATTTGAACAAAGATGGTAAACCCTCCTTTTAGGTAATTCAAATGTCGTAGATCTTTTACAGCCTCAGTAGTAGGACAACCTCGTGGTTTCCAAAATAGGTGATATGGTAGCTTTGGGATCTAACCAACTACCATAGTCAAGGCCAAAAAATGGTCAGTTGATATAGGTAGAATTGCCCTTTATTTGCTAACGGTCCATTTCATGGCCTTAGATAACATGGCTATCAAAATCCAACGGACTTGATTTTTTTTTTTTTTTTTTTCAGTTTGCTAGATCTCAAATCTCTTTTGTATCTAGTGGACCAGTGGATCCAACAACTTTGCCACATGCCTTATTTTTTAAGCAGGAGAGAGCGTCTTGTTGTTCTTGCTTAAGTTGAGAGCATCCAATACAAACAGAAATAGTGAAGAATGAGGAATTGTTTTAAAGGTAAGAGCATTGTTTTCTGTTAAAAGAAGTTGGTTGGATTTGGTCTGTATGACAAGAAAAACAGGTCTAGATGCTGGTCAAAGTGGTTCACTTATTTTGTAATGGGAGTTGGTGATTGTATATGGAAACTAAAACTAGAGGTGGTTTTTTGTAAACAACAGAAAATGCAGGTGGTCATATGTAGTTTTTCTTTACTATACTATTTGGACTCTGTTTTATGATTTGTACTTGAAATATTTCACCATTCTATTACTTTTTTTAGACCATGATAAATGTAACAAGAATGGTTTTTTTTTTTTTTTATCTAAAATTTTGACAAGATCTTTTATAGCATTTCATATTTCATGACCACAGAAAAGGCCAAAAAAGAAAATGACAAAACGAAACTAGTTAATATGAGTTCAAATATTTTTATCAAAAAAAAAAAAAAAAAGAAAAAGAGTTCAAATATTACAAATCTAACACTTTAACACTCTTTTGAAGCATACACTAATGATTTCATTTGAGCAGCCATAGCCACTATCATTATCATATCTTGTACTACCTGATATGTTGAATGCATAAATGCGGGGAGGCCAATCTTAAGTGGATAACTTAGCAAAGACTGGAGTGGTTGTTTTATGAGATCTGGCCTGCTGTATAAAATGCCAGGAATCGGTATAGTTGAGGCCTGTCGCTCGTGTGTAAACACAATGAAAATGTGGGTTGTATGACCTGGTACATCTTGGAAGACATACACATGCAGTCCCAATGCTCAAAAGATGGTCCAATACTGATTCGACTTTTTTTTTATTGTATTTTATGCCTTGTTTCATTTTTAAAATTACTTTGTAACAACATGACATTGGTTAGGTTTGATTAATTATTTATTTAGGATTTTAAACACCTCAAGATCAAATGATCCAAATAACAACGATGCAAGTTATGTGTCCATTTATCAAGATGGTTGTAGGTCATGTCATGTTTTATGCATTTTGTCGACCATCAAAAAATCCAAGGAGACTAATAGTAGATAAATCTCAGAAAATGGACAAAAGAAGTGAAAAAGATAAAATAAAAATAAATGTTCTAAGTAAATAAAATTTGTTAGAGTAGTGAATCCCCGTAGGGTCATCATTCTGTATGCACATGCAAGTGTAGACCTGTGTACACAGGCAGGAGCCCTTGTATGCAGTATGTCTGTGCAGCCAATCACTCGAATATATTATTTATTTATTTTCTTGAGCACTGTTTTTTGGGAATTTATTCAGTGGGGCCTATATCTTTCCTGACCCTCAACTATAAATAGGAAGGTGGCACACCCAAGGAGGTGATCCAAACTCCAAAAGTCTTACAGAGCACTCCTAGAGAACTTCCAGAGCCCAATAACCTTCATATTTCTTGAGAACTAAAGTTGAGTAACTCGAACTCCGATGTGTTAGAACCTTCATGTTCTAGTTTGCACAAAGAAAAGGAATATCTGTCGTAGGAAAAGAGGTGACCCCATCAGACAGGGACACCATCTATTTAGTCAGTGTATCTTGAACAAAGTAACGAACTTAATAGAAAACCTTACTTGGGCTGATGTCTACTACTTAGGCTTATGCCAATCTCTTTTTATTTCTCTTCTGCTGATTTATTGATAAAAGGATGACCGATGGTGGCTTTTAGTGGCTCAAATTTGAAGCCACTAGGCAGTCGGATTAAAATAAGTTGTACAAATACAAAATATATGAACTTCAACTTTAGTGGGGATGCATAGATAGATGTAGCTCCAGTGAGAATTGAAGCTCAAAAAATATCACAAAGAGTCCTTCTGATACCTTGACTCTGTAAATAACAAGGATGGGGAGACTAAGGAGGATGTTGAACATAGGATAAGAGCTAGATGGTTGAAATGGAGACTTGTTTTTGTAATCTGGAATGCTTTATGGTTGGTGCATTCCAACAACATTGGAGGAAAAATTTACACCAGCTATGACTTACTAAGCATAATGTTTGCTAATTAGGAAACAACACATGCTAGAAATGAATGTAACAGAGATGGGAATGTTGAGATGGATTTGCCGTAAAACTAGGAAAGATAGAATCAGAAATGAGCGCATTTAGGAGCATTTAAGGGTTGCATAAACAGGTGATAAGATGGTTTGGACATATCCAACGCAAGCCAACAATGATGGCGGCGAGAAAAAGATTTTCTATGCATGTCAATGGCTTCTCAAGGAAAATGCGTAGGCCAAAGAGGATGTGGATGGAACTAGTAATGATAAGATCTGAAGAAGTGCAACCTGTTTGAGGATTTGGTATAGGATAGACTGAAATGGGGAAACAAAATTCACGTGGCTGAACCCAACATAATTGTGACAAGGCTTTGATGATGACGATGTTTAGACTTTTGTTTATTTGATAACAATGATGTAAAGAAGGGCGTGTTTGATTAATTTTATTACTAAAATAATAGTTCTCTGAGGCCCTTATGGCGTTAATCCTTTTGGTCCTTTGGGAATGTTAAATCCGAACCTTTTCTTTTCTTATTTATTCCTTTTGTCTCGTTGGCCATGCATTCTGACTCTGTTAGTTATCATTTAGAGTATTTTTGAGGTTTTCTGTGCTATTATTATTCTATCTTATGTGCTAGTTTGTTTGTCTTATTGTCTTTGTAAATGATTAATATATACCATATTTCACTTGGCAGCTGCCAAAGTTTCATTATAGAATGCTTTATAATAAGTGATTCACTATTGCAATACTTTCATAATATCATCTGTATCCTGAAAGCAGGAGGATCCAAATTTTCAATTGTTCATCTATTTTTTTGCATGATATAATTGCTGATCTCAGTATTCAATTCAGTATTCTGCAGGATCTAGATATATGTTCCAACTTCCCTTTCTTTTGATGATGCAGTGGTTTAATCACACACTAACTCGTGTTGTATGCTTCCTGGACACAGGCATGAATTCAAAAGTTATCATGAGGAATGGATTAACTCTTCCAAGCCCATTTTAGATCCCGCTATGTCAGCCCAAATACAGTTGTCTTGCGGTGCAAATATCGATTATTGCCGGTTAGCAAGGGATGAAACACGCTCAGCTCTCAATTCTCTGCTGAAGGTATTACAACTACTGCAATTTTATGGATATAGCAATTATCTTCATACATATTGGTTTTAGGATTAATTAGATTTTTATTTTTTTTTGCTAAACTGACCTTTGTATTTCTAGATGTTTTTTGTGTGGTATTTTTGTTAAATTGGCCTGTTTAATTCTTCCAATAATTGGTATTTGGCTGAGTGATGTTCCTCTTGCAAATTTCTAGCGCACGAATCTTGCTCTTGGTTATTTCATTTATTGAACCACTGTCACTTATTGTTGATATTCAGGCTCTGGAGTAATATTTTGTGGAATGCTTGCAAAGTTGCATGTTTGTCTCACCATCTGTAGAATCGTGTTTCTGGTTTTTATTTAATTATGTATTTTTGAGTTTCTGTTGTTAGAGAAGCTCCAAGTAAATTCCTTGTAAGTTCAAAACTTCGTGGTAGACTGTGCCATTATGGTTCAAATGTTTATGAAATGTAACATGGAGCATTCACCTTGTTACAACACAAGAAAGCATAAAAGATAATTAATAAAAGGAGACCCATCTATAAAATTGAGTTTAAATCCAAAACTTTGCAAGCATGTGCATCACCATGGGAACTATATCTGGCAACAGTAGAGTATTTTAAGGAGACTCTCGTTCATTTTCAGTAGTAGGAATCTTCTGATTCTCCCCCTGATGCCACTTCAGGATTTTGTTATTGTGCCCATATCTGAATATGTGGATCTTGATCTATTTCCTTTTTTTTCATACCTTGTCTCTACTCTTACCACCAAATTATTGGCTCAAGTGAGACTGCCTTCAACTCGAATAATCTCTTTTCTTTGTTTATAGTTTTTAACATCTATGAATTTAATTGTTCCACCATACTATAAATGCTAACATGAAGTATGCTAGTTTCATTCGCTTGTAGAAAATTCTGGTATCGTTTTTGGTATTTGTTTTTTGAATGTGAACTTGTTTGATACTTTTAGTTTTTTTTTCCTTGTTTGATACTTTCTAAGTAGTTGAAGTTATCCGATTATGAATTATAATCCATTTTTCTCATTATTTTGGATCACAATAGGGTTTTTATAGTTGATTTAGCATCTTGTGTTCAGGAGATTGCTAACTTCATGAGAATGCTGTTTTTCCTTGCAGTTGACTCGTCAGAACATTTTATGCCTTTGTTTCATGTAAACGATCCACTATTACTCTTGTGCTTATGGTGGTCATATTTTATTTTATTCAGGATGATGGAATTCTTGTGATTCCCACAATTGCCGATCCTCCTCCAAAACTCGGTTCCAAGGAGATCTTATCTGAGGACTACCAAGCTCGTGCTTTTAGTTTGTTGGCCATTGCAAGCATGTCTGGATGTTGTCAGGTCAAAATGCTTTAGCCTGTCTTCCATCTTAATGTTGTAACCTGCAGGAGATTTCTTCATTTATAATTGCACTTGCTCACCAATTTAAATGCGAGTAGTTCAGTTTGTAATCCACCAGCAGTGATTTATACTCTAATTCATTTCATAATGTGTCCTTGTAATATCTCATTGCAGGTCACTTTGCCTTTGGGATCTCATGACAAGTGTCCAGTGTCAGTTTCCTTCATAGCAAGACACGGAGGTGATAGGTTTTTACTAGATACTGTACAGGAAATGTATACATCTCTTCAGGAGCAAGCTGATATAGCTGCAAAGTCGAATTTGTCAAGCAATTCTTTCAGCCAGGAAGAATCTGCTGAGATTGCTAAAGAGAAGGTGGGTTTTCTGTTCACTTCCTCTACAGTTTTCTTATATCCATTCACAGGTTTACTGTGTAGTCTTCTTGACATAAACCATAATAATTCGAAAAGAGAACTTTACCAGTAATATACCAATCCTATGACACACATCAGACATAGAGATAGTCTCCTGCAAGAAGACAAGATTCTTTGCTCACCATTTTATAGCAAGGCAACTAACTGTTATAGAGGGAAAAAAGAAAGAAAGTAGCCCTAAAATCTCTCTCTCTCTCTCTCTCTCTCTCTCTCTCTCTCTCTCTCTCTCTCGCAAATGTGAAGGCAGTGCAACCCTCTTATTAGTGTCAGGGAAACTCACTCCAGCAGCACGAAAATCAGGCATTAAAAGATTCAAATATGCAAAATATGTCTATGGGTAATACATGGTAAAAATCATGCCTCAAGTGATTCCATTTGTGGGCATGCAGAGAAAATGTATACAACCATTGTTATCAATATCCTCCGATTCGTATCACAAGTCCTGATTTGTGTCAATGCTTGTAGATGAATCCATGGATTTAGGTTTGAATCTTACGATTTGATACTCGTTTCATCGAATCTTATAATGCAAGTGATTTGATTTAACAAAAATAGCTACAACTAAATTCATATTAATAATCTTTTACCTTTTTTTTTTCCTTTCTTTCCTCTTCTTTTAGTGTTTTTACTTTTAAAAGGTTATTTTGTAGTTAATGAAACCTCTTAAAGAATTTTTGCGGCTTTGGGAATGTTTTAGAGATGATAAAAGAGCATGCATTTAATTAAAGTGTTCGACTGTATGTATGGGTCTTGTCTATATCTTCTTTTCTTTTAAACCTTTTTTGATTCTTTTCTTCATAAACACTTTCTTAACTTCAAAAGGTATCCTACCGTGTAAGATTGATGGTTTAAATTTTATTTTTTACTTTTATATTTTGATTTAAAGATAGCAAAAAAATAAATATATATTGGTGCCTTAAACTTATTTAACTATTTACACGTCATTTATTATATATTAATGTCATGATGATCTTGAAATGATTATGTCAGACATATTTGTCATCGTATTTATAATGCTACGAATGAGAAAATGGATGGATTAAGAATAACTACTTTTTTCTTTTTCTTTTTTTTTTTAATTTTTAATTAATTTACATTTTTATTAGAAAAATAGAAAAAAAAAATCCTACGATTTGTGATATGATTCACAATTCTTGGGTATGAACGATTTGCGATACGATTTTGATTTTCAAAACAATGATTACAGCACAATTTCTATGTTGTACCTTTTCTATTGGTTTATGTTGTCACCAAAGGCGGGACTGGGATGATTTTGTTCTTGTGGTTTCCCATTTAGATTTATCATCCTCTATTATCGTCAATCATCTTTGATGAGATTACAAGACATATTCAGGATGAGGTGTCGTGGTGTATGCTATTTGCAGATGACATCGTTTTAGTGGATGAGACGAGAGAATGAGTGAATGGTGGTAAGCTAGAATTGTGGCGGAAAACGTTAGAGACTAAAGGGTTTAGGCTAAGTCGATGTAAGACGGAATATTTGGAATGCAAGTTTAGTCAAAGTAGGACACCTGGTAACATAGAAGTAAGTTTGGGCACACAAAAGATTGTACAGAAAGAAAACTTTAGATACCTTGGATCTATAGTGCAACATGATGGAGGGATTGATACTGATGTAAGTCACAGGATTCAGGCCGGGTGGACCAAATGGAGGAGTGCTTCGGGTGTCTTGTATGATCGGAAAGTCCCCCTCAAGGTTAAAGGAAAGTATTATAAGGTGGCGGTACGCCCAGCGTTGTTATATGGATCAGATTGTTGGGCAGTAAAGCATAATCATGTTAAGAAGATGGAAGTTGCGGAGATGAGGATGCTAAGATGGATGTGTGGGATCACAAGGAGAGATAGGATTAGGAACGAGGAGATTATGGGCAAAGTAGGAATAGCACCGATTGAAGATAAAATGAGAGAAAATCGACTGAGATGGTTTGGCTATATTAGAATGCATCCAACGGAGGCACCTGTTAAAATGTATGAAAGCATGGAGTTGCCAGGAGTAGGAGAGGGAGTGAGAGACCCAAGAGAAGTTAGAAAGAAACTATTAAACATGACCTTGCCTACATGGATCTAACAGAGGACATGCCCTAAACATATCTGATTGGCGTCGTCATATCCATATAGCCGACCCCACCTAGTGGGAAAAGGCTTGGTTTGATTTGGTTTGGTTTATTATCGTCAATCATCTTCGACATAACTCACATCACACAGTTCTGGTTTTGTCATATCTTTTTTTTTTTTTTGTCTCAGATTTGACGAATTTGATTCCTACAAAAATTCAACCATTTTTTCTTTGTGGCTCGCCTATAGACGGGGTCTTCCAAAAATGCCTCGGCTCAAGTTTGAGTGGTCTGCATTTGGGTATGCAATGTTTGAAATTTTATCCAGCACCGAGTTGAATCACTCAATTCAACTTGGTGCCACTGTGCCAGTCAGTACCTGTATGAGTCTATGAATGAAATTCTAAAAAAGCTCCAATTCAGGCTGAGCGGCGCAGCAGCATGATGCACGGACTGGTACAGATTGACATGGACTGCTTCACAGGGTAACTTGACCAAAAACATGTGTAGGGATTCATTTTATGCATTTTTCCTGAGTTTGAACTTTGAAGTGTGAGGGAGAAGTACACGTATGATATCGAAAACAAATTCTTATGCTCGTCAATATGGATAATGGAACCAAAGTTGTCTATAGGTGTACTGATCTAGTCTCGGGGAAAATATTGGTGCTGTCAAATGCAATTGCCATGTAGTTCTAACACTCCGTTGTTTCACTTGACCTGGAGCTGTATATTAAACAGCCATGTGCTTCTTTTTGTTTCTGTATATGAAAATCTGGGAGCTCATGCACTTTAGTGTCTTCAACGTGTTCTCTGTGCAGGGTAATATTGCTTTCAAAGAGAAACAATGGCACAAGGCTATCAATTTCTACTCTGAGGCTATCAAACTTTGTGGAGTAAATGCAACATACTACAGTAATAGAGCTGCTGCTTACCTGGAACAGGGGAGGTATTGTTTTATCACCAGCTTTATGTTTTTTGTTAGTTATGCTTGATCATTTTCCATTATGATTGACGATTGGCGCTGCTAAGGTTGGGCTGCCGTAAGGCCTGAGGTTCAGGTCCAACCTAGCCTGTTTATTGGTTATCACATCTTATATGCGCCCGATCCTTGGATCGGAGATGGGATTGGTTCTGGTTCATGCTGGCTCCCTACTAAAATTGGTTCCAAACTGCTGATTTGTTTACCAAGCCTGTCATCTAGGCTCATGCCCAACCGGCGGGGATTGCTTCAGCCTATGTTGGGTCACGGCCTGACAAAGGGGCCCTAATGTCCATGTTTTCCAATAGTAGTCATGCCTGACCTTTTTTTTTTGGCTGTTCCGTTTCTCATGTAGCTTCCTTCAAGCTGAGGAAGATTGCAGCAAAGCCATCGGCCTCGATAAAAAGGTCAGTTTTTCTTATCATCCTGGATATATAGCCCTTTAAGTTTTAATGAAAGTTGACAGTTAAACTACATCGTTAAATAATCATTTGGTGCATGCACCTAAAATGTTTATTCTCACCTTTACCTTAATGACTAAACTGAAATGATGATAGAAGTAGTTGGCAAGTTGCGTGTCATAATTCATTGGTGTTTAAAGAAAAGTGTACTGTAGTTAAACCATATGCCTTGGGGAATTATAGGGACATCATGCACTAGGTGTGATATTATTTTGACTTGTGTCTCTTGAAGTTGGACTCATGATTGCCACTGAGACCATTAATCTGATTGGCCAATCTTTGATAAGGAATGGGCCAAAAGTATCCCTAATTAGGATTCCCTATCCATAAAACTTAAATCTATAAAAGGTTGCTTTGTTATTTTATATTAGCAAAGTCACATTTAAACATCGTAGCGTTACCCTTCAATCAGTAGGCCATGAGTAGATGGTTAAAAAAGCAGCACAGCGATGGTCTGGAGAAAAAAATGCAATACGAGATTGTACAACTTCCATTCTGGTTACCTACTTTGATGTTGGTTGGTTGGCATAAGGTGTGGGCTTGTGTGCCTCAGATTTACCTGGTACACATGTTGTGAGGTCGTGTGTGCACTAGAGGGATTAGACCTGTTTGGGCCAATACCACAGGGATACCCTCATCAGCAACCCAAAAAAAAAAAAAAATTGGTAGGTTTTGCAAGAGACACCTGTGAATTGGACCCAAATTAAAGGTCTAGAACTCTGTTCTGTGGACCTTATTTTAACGGACTGATTGTATTGAACGCTAATACATGCCTTAATGCATCAGGGTTCCATATCGTGAGGAAAATTTATGTTTGTAACTTACAATTCTTCACAATGCAGGTGTTACTTGACTTAATTGTTGAAACACTCAAAACACATCTTTAACTTGGAGCTCAAGTTTTCATTGTCTAACCATGTGTTATAATAATTGGAAATGGGAGTGGAAATTCGTAATTTATTTGGTTGTCTGGGTCGAATTGATTTATCTTGTCTTATGCTACTGCAACTTAATGGTTAGGTGGTTTAGAATTGATGCCCAACTCAGCTCAGGACTGCAGACTTGATTACCATAGCAGGCGTAGTTCTTGGGCTTTGGCCTGACTTAGATTTATTCATTTCGAACTATTTAGTTGCGTTTCTGTCCAGCAGGGTTTGAAAACCCGGACTTGACCCGAGTCGGCAATGGTCGGGTCTAATTGAGTTGAGCCCGGTTGCTTGGCCAAGTTGCATCATGTCTGGATTTGGGCCCATTTTTTGCCCCTAAAAAATCTGATTTATTTTTAGAAAGTAAAAATAAAAAAAATGTTCCACCCAAGTGGCCAACACAGTATCCTGACTCTGGGACATCGAACAACGCTTGAACAACAAGAGATCAACCAAATTCTATCACCTCAGAAAATTCATTCCAAGTACCTTGAGCCTGGAAATGTATGCCCTCATAACTGTGACTTTCATCTGCAAAGATCAAGAAGATCATCTGGGAGGTAAAAAACATTGCATGAGAGAAGAAATCTGTTCTTCTACATGAGCAGAAAACTGAAAATTGAAATTTGAATGCATGCAGAGAGAGGAACGAGAATGAATCCAAAGGCTGAGATTTCGCATCTGACTGTTTGGATCTTTGATAAGCTTCTTCTTGGATTGAGTTACCCTTAAAAAAATTGAAACAAAATATTTTGGGAAGTGGAAGGATTTGAGACTCCCTGTTGAATGGGGTTTGGAAGTCACTGACCCCAGCCAAAAAAAAAAAACTTAAGAGAGAGCGCCAAAGGCCTAAAACAAATAGGACTCAGCTGAGTCTAACCCAACCCGACTTGGTAGTGACTCGAGAGTAGTCGAGGTGCAATACACCTATATATGTATTCTTTTGTTGGATTGTATTGGAGCTTTGCTGGTTTACAATTTTCATTTTGGAATAGCCAATATTATTACATCCATTCAAAAAGAGATCACATGGCCTTTTGTTACATTGCAAGACTGTATTTGTAAAGGTTGACCGACTACTGAAAGTTTTGCTAGTAATGCTCGTTGTTAAACATTTTAATAATCTTTAGAAAACCTTTTGATGGTTTCTTGATGATGGACGATTAGAAGCACTAACAGTTACTTAGGAACATTTGCATTTTGCTGTTGTGTAGAATGTTAAGGCTTATCTACGAAGAGGCACAGCACGCGAGATGCTTGGCTATTATAAGGAGGCCATTGAAGGTAACTATATCAATTTCTATGATTTTCTCTGTGGAAAGTTTTCTTCCTAGCATTTGAGAAGAGATAGGGTCAGCCTAAGGATTTGTTGAGTTCCCTGGGCTGTCTATTCGCTTGATTCCTTAAACATAGGGTCTATATGGGCCCATGCTTTTTAGCTATTCATAGGTTGTAAATGATGGGCCACACTGTAGATCTGCACACAAAGAATTCAGTATCTTTTGTTCCCCTTTATGAAATATAATAGACCCTTCTGTAGTAAGGCGTTCCCTCAAAACTTGTTTCTGGGCTGCCAATAGATTTACCATCTTTTGAAGAATCCCCTTTTCATATGGATGCTCATCATGCACCCATGTCCCTTGGCTGTAGCGAAGTTGGTTCGGGACATGGGTGTGTGAGTAGGGTGCATGAGTTCGAATCCCTGAAGTGGCAAAATAGAAAATGAGACATGAGTGTGGAAAGTGTGATAGTTCCTCTGCATTTTTTAGGTTGCCTGCCTTTATTAAGGTCGTGAAGTACGAGAACTTAAATTGGATACAAGGGTTTTAGGGATGGGAAGAAATTATGGCACTGTTTCTTGCTGGAGGGGCTACATTTAGGGTTTAAAATATCAGCCGTCACCATTTTATAATGGCCGATTTGAAATGGAAACTGCCCATACCATTTCTTTTTTTGCAAAATAAACAGTAACGTTATTGCCAGGTTCAAAATATCACCAAAATATCAGCCCATCTCGCCCTATATTTTCTAAATATCGGTATATCGGCTGATATTTTGAAAATATCGGTCCCATGAGAAAAGTTTCAGGAAAAGGGAAAAAAAGCGACGAGAAACTGCAGGAATAGGGGAGGGGGAGACAGAGATGGAGATGCACTATGTATACATGCAGTTGCAAAAACGGGAAAAAGAATAGGGGAAGAAAAAAGAGGCTGCTCTCTCTCCTCTCTCTCTCTCTCTCTCTCTCTCAGGGAGCCCAAAATAAATATCTTCTACCCAAAAATAATTATCTATGTTCAAGTTTATATACATGGATTAGTGAAAAATTCTTATTTTGCCTATAACAGATTTTATTCCAAGAGGAGTTGGCCCTAACATCATATTGACCACTTATAAAAGGATAAAATATTAAAAAAAAAAAAAATCAAGTATTCTATAGTGGTCAATGTAGGATACATTGATGGATCTATAAATCACAAATAAGGGCCCAAAAATTAAACAATGGAACTTTATCATATTTATCAGTTAAAATTAAACAGCGGCACAGGATGTTATTACTTAGGGGGACCGATATTTTGCTTTATAGTATTTACTAATAGAAAAAAAAAAAAAAAAACATTGTTTTCTTCCATTTTACAATATTCTGGATTTTTTGGATATTTTTAAAATTTGTTTTTTTAGGGGTAAAACAAAATCGCAATATGATGACTGAAAACTTTGACATGATGTCCCGTCATATCGCTTTTTGGGGTTCACCGTGATGACAACAGCAAACACGATTCTGAACCATGGCTGTATTACAGTGACCATATGACATTGTTCACTTTTTCTTAATGCAGTGGCTTTGGTCATAGTATGGACAATGCATATTGGTCTTTTTGTCAGGTCGAAGAGAGCAAAGCTTGTTTGGGTTCCTTAAAACTAGAGTATATGATTCTTGACTAATGACATGCATTGTATCCTTGGGTCTGGAGGTTGTACCTGTGGTGCCCTATTGTTTGGTGCTGAAGACCTTCAGTTGATAGGTGTCATTGTTGGTGCTCTGGTATTTCTCTGGTATTGGTATGGATCCCTGAGATGGATATGCTATCCTGAACATCTCTATGGGACAATGATAATTCTTCATCTGCAGTCAGATAATGCAGTTAAGATATAATGCTAATATTATATATTTCTTATCTGATCAGTGTTATGGAGTAAGAACTCAAGGCCCAGGGTTACATATAAATTTCTCTTCGTGAGATTTCTCTATACCTACATCCATTAGCTTGATGTTACTCTTTATCTTGCAGATTTCAGATATGCACTTGTTCTAGAGCCCACCAACAAGACAGCAAACCTTGCTGTTAATAGATTGAGGAAGCTTTTTCAGTAAATACCGGCACTTTTTTACAAGAAGAGATTTCGGAGAAGGCTCAGTTACCAAACCAAGCTCTGCTTCTGGTCCTTTTGGGTTTTACACTTTCCGGTCACATAGTCACCCCTCTCATCAGCATCATCCGACAAGTGTTTTCAGGACATTTGAAGGGTGGTTGGAGTTTTTTTTTTTTCTCTCTCACATATCTGATCCATCTGCATCTATAGTGACTCTAGTGTCTATTGCATGCTAGAGTTTCATGGATGGTCGAGTTTTGTGTTGATTTCTTTATCTGTTATTCAACTGCAGAAGGTGTAATTTTAACTGTTGAAATAGTGCTTTTATGAATGTGAAGTATATCATTCTTGGCATCTTAGATGTTCATTTCCTACAGGGAGAGCCATATTTTGAGAGGAATAAGCTATGGAACATGGTATCAGGAGTATTCATCATTTGCTTCTTTTGGCGTCAACAATCAGACAAGAAACATAAACCAGAATGCTGTTATGTTGGGTGAGTGAATACTAATGTGGAAATTTGTACCATACACCGTCCTGATCAAGTTTCCACTGGGAGTGCCTCCTCTTCATCATCATTGTAGAATATATACGAGGTTTCCATTAAACTTTCCTGTCAATCATGTCCTTCACTGCCACATACAAGTTCTATTGTCTCCCTTTCAGTTCTTTTGAGTAATACTGTTGATTCATATAGAAGGGTTCATCGTCTTTTGCAAACTTGCTCGACCATCTCATTCAACATTTCTCAATCTTTGTCATGAATATGTGATTATCATCATTAAAACCTCCTCCCATCTAATATTGGGTTGCCTTTTGACTTCTTATTTCCCACTTGATTCTACTTCCAGCTATGTTTTAGTACTGTGAAATCCACCGTTCCTCTTGTATAGTTCATTCTAAGCTCTTTTCACCATCAAGTCTTTTGGGCAGACATTCGGGTCCATTCATCATGTACCATACTGATCATTTCTGAAATATGAAGACTTTTATGAAGACCTGAATTGAAAAACTTGAATGTTTGTGCAATATGTGAACCTTGTTTAATTTGGTCCTTTTGGGTCCAATGCAATGGACCCATATAAAATTCCTGCCCAATATTGGGTCATTTGACTTCATATCCAAGGAATTAATGATGCTACAGCCCTAAATTATATGCATCCATATGTAGCTAAATTGTCTAAGCTGCCACTTTGATTTTTTTGCTTTTCTTTTTATCATAGGGATTGGCATTGGTCCTTACTTTGGCATTTCTTCTAGGGCATTATTCACCAATGGCCTTTTTTTTTTTTTTTTTTTTTTTGTTGTTATAAAAACTTATAGGATACAGAGCTGTTGATTCTGTGAAATTAGTTGCTACAATCATCTTATTTAGCTAAAGTGTTACGACCTTAATCTACATCCAAATCTATCTATTGGTTCATGCCTCGGTCGACATCTATCTAGGGTTCATAGGGCTTGATATCCATGCAGGGTCCATAGGACTTGGGCATGCATTTTTTTTAGTGAAAATGGTACAGATCACATGTATATTACCTATAAGATATGTTTATAAGTCTGTTATATTAGTATTAAAGTATTTGGGGCTGGATTAAGGTGTATGTCACCACTAAAGCATCCATCGCCACTTGCCATTGTTGTATGAAGAAAATTCTTTCCATGTTTGATGATAGGGGCCCTTAAATGAAGGGCCTGGCATATTAATTAACACTACAGGACGCCCCCAATCATAGAGCCCTTGTCTCCATCCATGGCCGAATTAGTCAGTCAAAAGTTCAAATCATTCTAACTGTGATTTTCTAGAGAGAGAGATAGAGAAGTTTGAAGAAGGATGATCATTTAAACCAAAGATATGAAAGGTTAATTGAGTAAGCAAAATGTCCCATTCATAAGCTTTTTAGCTCATTACTGTTTTAACCCATATTCTTCCTAATCTTATCATGATCTTTGCCTTGTTTATTGAACTTATGATGTTGTCTACCTTTTATTCTCTTTGAAGTTTTATCTTCTTTATTAACATGATCTTGTGGATAAGATTTAACAATTCCAATTCAAAGGATAAGAGAATCTGTCACTTTGATAATAAGGGAATCTGGCTATTCCCTAGTCTATGAAACTAAAAGAATAGAGAGGTAATTATGTGAAACTTGAGATCCATCCCTGTATCCAAGTCCCTTTTAATACAAAGCTTCCATTTCAGCAAAAAAAAAAAAACAAAATGTGAAACTTGAGGTTGTGGGTTCAAGCCTCGTTGCCAATTAGAAAAGGGGGAAAAAAATAGGAGAGGAAAATTATAGAAACTTGGGATTCTTCTAACTTTGTGGGAGACAACTCTCTTCGTGCAACCGCTTTTCCATGTAAAAGCGTGGAAAGCGGAGTGCTTTTTCATGCTACAGCAAAATCCATGCTTGATGCATACGCTTTCTTTTGTAAGGAAAAGTAGAAAAATGAACACGACTTATTTAGAATTATGCTGGAAAACAGTTTCCAAATAGGGAAAGGGGTTTTGTTGTTTAGGACTTAGTTTCCCGGGGAATGCGAATAAGCTTCCATATGAATTCGGTTCCACAGCCCCACCCAAGGGTGCTCTAAATATCCTTCACCACACCCACTCAAAAGTATTAAGGCCTGTTCATTTGCATTGAGTTGAATTCCTAGAAATCTTAGAGCATTTTTGTGCAATAGACAGCGAAGGACTTGGACCCACCTAAGTGGTAGAAATTTTGCTGTCGTGGCACTTACACAAACAGGTCCTAAAGAAAAAAAAAATTTCCCTTGAAATAGCAAAAAGGGCATAGAAAATGCACCAAAAGGCAGAAACATGGCAAGTGCGGGTATTGCCATTCAGAGATCGTTACTTCAAGTCAAATCACAAGAAAAGATTTGACGCTGCTAGTGAAGCTTTTTAATTTAAGTTGGGTCCATGAAATTTAGACATAGACCTAGATCCAATGATTTCTCAACAGGGTCTGGCTAAAATCTTTTGACTTCTATTTTGAGATGGACTAGTCACTAAAAGGTGCAAGTGGGTCAGGTGCTGAAATTTCTGTGCTTGGTTTGTGTCCAAAGGATCTAAAATTTAAGAATGCATGCAAACTTTTTTTTTTTTCTTAGAAGAAAAACTATATTAAAAGAAAAGGAGAGAAAAGAAACACATCACTAGGCCATGACTAACACAGCCTCTTGGAAAAAATTCCCCTTCCATACAATATCCTTGTAAAGGATGCATCTTCTTAATTTAGCTAAACAGTGAGCAACCTCATTAAGAGTTCTAGCAATGTGACTGACATCAACAATGTCAAATTTGCTAGACTACTCTAAAATGTCCAAAATAATCATGCAGACAGACCAATTGTTGCATGTTCAATGGCAGTAACTACCTCATGAGCATCCAACAAAACATATAGATTCCAAAAAAAAAATCCCCAATCACCAGCTTTCTTCATTGCAAGCTTGATTGCTCTTGCTTTTGCTCTTTGGGATGAAAATGACTTTGGCCTTTTGACAGCTCCTGCACTAACCAAAGATCAGTTAATTAATCTAGTAAAACCAAAGGCCTTCTTACCGTTGGCCACATTGAAGCAGTGTAAGAGAAAAAGTTATACAAAATCTACAACCATTCCAAAACGTGGGAATGTAGTTCCCTCCCTGATATTATGGCCACCCAATGCCATGGGTTTTTCTTATTTATTACCCAAAGCTTTGGGTTGGAACAAAGAATGCAAGTACTTAATTATATGCATTGTACTACATGTAGTATGCTGCACTACATACACGTACTCATGTTTATAGATGGATCAGCCTAGGTATACTAGAGGGTATTTTAAAAAGAAAAACATATAGAGAGGTACATAGGTTGAGTTCAGTTTACTTGAAGCCCCAGCTAGAATTTTGTTCAGAAGAACTAAAGACCCAATAAGTAAAAGATGTACCAAAAAAAAAAAAAAAAGGAAAAAAACCCTTTATGAAGATGAATACCTGCAAACATCCATAAAAGAGAATTTTGAAAAGTCATTTCTCAATTTCAACTGAGGGGATTTTTTTTTACAAATGTCCTTAGGGGGATTTCATATCCTGGGCTTTGCATGTTCACCTCATTGTAGATGTCATCAGAATTGTCTTCTTATGTATGTGGCTGAGCAATCAATAGTCCACTCCTCTCCCTTTCACATGTGGAAGGAAAGAGGCCCAGAAATGCATATCAATCACTAAGGCAGAGAATACAAAGGTACGGGGATTGGCCAAATATTACTTTAGTCATATGGCCTGATATTACACGGGCGGTCCTTTCTGCACTAACTGTAGTTACAGCTTACTTTTGACAGACTCAATGGCAATTGTTCGTGCTATCAATGAATCCTACAATTGGTCCATTGATCTTAATTTCGTTACTAAAGATTTCGAAGCTTTTGAAATTTCTTATATCCCAAGAAGGCAAAATTTTGTTCCCCATATTATGCTAAATGCTCTTACTCTTCATGTTTTGAAGATAGGGGAGTTGACCCTAGTCATGTTTTGTTTTGACTTCTTTCCTTTCTGCTGTTCTTCTTTCCTTTTGTTTTAATGAGTTTCTCTTTCTACCAAAAAAAAAAAAAAAAAAAATCATATGAGCACACTCTTGATTTTAGGACCTCAAAGTAATGATCTTATAAGATAAGTTTATCTTTTAAGGCCAGATTGAATCACTATTACTTGAGACAAGTATCAAATCATGTATGTGCGTGTGGAGGGTTTGGTTTCGATCATAGGTGGGCCATACTGTAGGGTGGCAGCTGCAATAATAATAAGAAAACTTTGAAGGGATTTTATTGACAAACTCATCTACTTCTTGTGCTGCTGATTGTTGGCTTGCAATGTATGATGTTAGTTACAGAAAAAAAAATGTATGATGTTAGTGGGACTGCATGCCTGAGTCCCAGACTGACCTGGTTGAATTCCACATTAAATAAACAGGTAACACAGAAACTGCCTTTCCATTACACCCTAGTGACTAGGGATTAGATGGAGGTGAGGACAAAGGAGTTTAGATATGGTACAACTTTGCAAGTGAGCTTGTCCATGTATGGATTTTTCATTGGCCCCAGTCCCAGTGTTAGGTGAGGAGGCATGGGGGAGCTTTCGCTGACATTGATATGATGGCCATGTCCACTCATACAAGCTTGGGCTATGGAAGGAATCAATACTACTACTGCATGGGAGAATCAAATAGGTCGAGTTTGGATTGGGGAAATGTGTACCCGGGCCCAAACCCAAATTCCAAAAGGGAACTGCTGTTGGACTCCACTCAACTTAGGTCTCAGCTACAGACCTGAACCTGGACCTGGCATGAATAAATGGCATGGAGCTACACACGGACCTGAATAGAGACCCATTTAATACTTTTATAATATACTTAAAACAGTATGCATGTGTATGTGTAGGGGCGGAGCTAGAATTTTCTTTTGGAGGAGGCAAGTGATGGCCAATGAAAATAAAATTTAATAGCGACACTAAATTATATTGAAGTGAAATTTCTCGAGGGAGGCATTTCTTTCATGCATGCCCTGCTAAAGATTTCCATGTGATTTACGTCATAGACACTAGGGGAAGAAAAAGAGAAAACCCAAACCACATAAGAGCGCTACTAGAATTTCAGGAGACCACTCGGTGGGCCCACTCATGTAAAGTCTAAATCAATGAGAAAATAGCCTCCTTATGCAATGTATATTGCTCATTAGATTTCACTCAAATAACCAACCCACTGTGAGTGATAAATTTTAAAAAAATTGAATAAAATATTATAAAAGTTAATATTTTGTATAGATATATCTGGTGTTGGGCCCAAGTCATTTTAAAGATAGAATTTTCATAAAAATGGGTAATTCTTTTATGGGATTTTGATTTTTCTTAAGATTGAAGTGTTTTCATTTTCATTTTCATTTTTCTTAATGGCCCCTCTCAAGAGCATAAAAAAATTCTCATGATTGGAAATCCTAAAAGATCAAAATTCGCAGCTTATTCCTATTTTTCTTAGTTGGACCCCATGGAAGACCCTCACAAAATTCGGTTTGGGAGCCCAAGAGGATTCCGTCTATAGGATGTCCCAAAATTTACTCCACCAGAGTTGTTCCTACGATAAAATTGAACATATGGTCAATTGAATGGTTAACGTGGTTTATATTATTAATTTTATATATTAATCACTTTAATAGTTATAAGCTTCATATTAACGTGGGACTAGCTCATAAAACTTAAACCACTAGAGAATGTTCTTTGAAACAATTCAGAATTTCAACTGAGTTTTCATTAAGAAGGGGCTCCACAGTAGTGCTCTTTTTTCTTGATTCACTTTTGATGAGGGAAAAATCCAGAGAAATCAGGAATAGAATTAAGGGATTAAGGGATAGAAATGTTGAGTTCATTATATCATTTCGAGAGAAGAAGATTATGAAAATGCCCCTAATCTTTGAGAATTTGTTCCTTTCATATGAATAAAACTAAAAAATGAGGAGGCAAAAGTAGAAATTTACATACCCCTAAGTTTTTTTCATCTTATATTAAAGGAAAGGGGAGAGAGAGAGAGAGAGAGTGTGTGTATATAGAGTTTCGAAATGTATCCTTTTGATTTGGAAAAAAATTATACACTTTCATACACAAATTATAGTTGAAAATGTAAATTACTTTCCTGTCATCTCTCTATTTCTTTTCTTTAAAAAGAGAATTAGAACCAAGAAAAATAAGAGTGGAGAAAATAATTCTATAGACTTTATTTTCTACACTTTATGGGCCCCAAATTCAAGATCCAAACCGACCAGGATTCTCAAATAAATGGTGAATCTCAAGCCATGAAATTCCATATATTAGATCCTCACAGATATCAAGAAACATGTGAAAAAGTGAAAACATCTAAATCTTACTTTCAAATTATCTGCACTTTGTGGGCCTTGAATTCATGATCCAAACCATTTGATATTCTGTGAGATATGATTAACCCCTATGCATGAAGTTTCATATCTTGAATCTTCATGGATTTTTACATATATTCATAAAAGATCTTGAACCCCACTTTCTAATTATTAAAATCTTTGTGGGCTCTCAATTTATGATCCGAACCATTCCCTATGGCTAAGTATTGGGACCCACGGATGGATCCGTAGGCATCAATGTGTGTAAGACCAAGGTGCTAACACTACTCAACCATGAGTGTGTTGGCTTCTTTATTTGCCCGCAAATTAAAAGCAAGAAAATAATAGGGTCGGGAAAATAGGAGGAAGGATATATATTGTACTTTAATTTCATGAACATAGGCAGGCAACCAAAGGGCCATACTTTTTTCCGTTGCATGAAATAACGTACATTTCAATGAAAATGAAAATAGCCAAATGTGTCACATGTCTCCAGGTAGTTCTTAGAAATGACTCATTTGGGCTCATGCACTGAACACAAACCCGGAACTAAATAAAAAATAGGTCCAAATCTTCTACCCATATATGCCCCTGGTTTTTTTTTTTTCCAATAGGGTCCTTCAGTCATATGGTGTCTTCACGCCGGGCCTATTTTCATCTCTAATAAGCTATGATGCCCAGAAACGGAAAGATGCGGTAGGGACACGGATTTTACACATAAAAAGTAAAATATTGGACACAATACGATACAATACTTTGCCTACTTTGAAGTATCCGTGCATCATAACTAATAAGAAGTGAAGTCCTCATGTAATAAGAATATATTTGACAAGGAGAACAAATTTATAACTAGGCCAAAACCGAGTTGCTGTGTGTGAGTGTGAATTTACAGTACCTACATCTCCTGACCCTTTGGATTCTAATTTGGTTTCATATCACACAACATTTAAGGAATAAGAACACTACAGCAACAACAAGAAGTTGAAAATAAAAATAACAAATATTGTACAGAACCTATCAGTTCCATACTCCATATTAGGGTTTCAAATAAGTCCTCTTCTCATGAAATAGATCCTCCAACATTTTTTTTTATAGAATTCAAAGCAACTTGAGACACAATCATTCCTTTTACAAACCAAACCAACCCATGTTTTCTCTTTTTCTTCCTATTTCTTTTCTATCTTGTTTTCTTGTTTTTACATTTCACTTGCATGGAAATACGTATTATAAGCCACACCACCCAAAAGAAGAAGAAGAAGAGTCATAGAGAGTTAAATGGACATATGATCAACTATACTTACGTTGGTTCTTTGTCTCTTTAAACTGCTAGAAGAAGAAGAAGAGTCATCAGAGGCCGTCTTCTCCATGACAGCCTTGAAAGCTTCTTGAATGGAATCAATGGAGTGTTGGCCACCACTGGAGTCATCTTCTCCAGTGATGAGGAGGACGTTCTTCATGCGCCCGCCAAGGGTGGTAATCTCGGCTTTGAGTGTTCTCAGGTGAAGAGCTTTCAATGTCTTGATGAGATCAGGGAGAAGATCCGACCGGTCGTCGCAGCAGAGAGAAGCTTTGATCATAAACTTGCCATCTTCATCTGTTGCATCAACGGTGAGCTCGTCTGCCTCTGTCGGGAGGGGGCTCTCTTCTCCTATTTCTGAAGTCTGGCGTTTCAGTTCTTTTACATGTTGGATTACTTCTGCCAACAAGGATGCTTTGTCTGTCTGCAACAAGGTAAATTACCCAAGAAGGAGAGTGTAATGATCAATTAGCAGTTTTAAACAACAATAATGCATATATTTATGGAGAAGAAGAGATAAAGTGAGGTAAAAAGAATATGAAAGACCAAGAGAAACTGAGAATGAGAATATAAGATGTTGTGTGGGAAAAGTTGGCACATGAAATGAGAGAATAAGTATGAAATATAATTAAATTGATAGCATTATGAACATTGTTCGGGAATATCCAAGAAGAGGAAGAATTCAAGGAAAAATATATATAAAAGCTGGAGAAACAAAGAGAGAAAAAGATAAATATGGTTTGGTACTTATCATCATCATTAAACAATATGTATTGTTGTGTGAGAGTGTGGGTATCTACATAAAACAAAGGTTCCAGAGAGAGGGAGAAAGCATAAAAGTAAGATAGGTAATTAAACAAAGAGAAGAAGATGAACTCAGTATGGTACTTCACTATTAAATAATTGTAAGAGAATGTAGTTATCAACCTCTTTATAAAGCCTGCAAATTGAGAGAGAGAGAGAGAGGATCATAAAAAAAT